>CEMT01388669.1:19028-140985 GCA_900068985.1 Pterula multifida | reverse complement strand
GGTTTATTTTAGTCTATTTCTGAGGTGATTGCAAGTCGTATTGAACTATTTATTGGATACTGTACATCACATGGTACATCTAACTTGGTAACATGTGATCGATGTGTTTATTTGGCACTGTTGCCACAACGACTATAACTTGTTGCATATGTATAATGCAACTGTACTTATAATTTGTCTTTCCCACTGATTATATTCGCCGTAGACCGTGCGCACCAGGACACTACACACATTCTTTTCATTCGCACCTTCGTTTTGTGCTCCTACATTATCATCACTCTTCGTTCGATACTTCTGGATCTGGCAGGCCGTCTAATCGACTTGGGCTTCACCATCTCCAACTTTATCTCTTCAGACTGAAGCTAGCTCATTTAATTCAACCTATGGCGGCCCAGTGCCGTTTGATTTTTCAACAAAGAACCGTTCTCTTTGTTATTTTATGGCTTCTCGCTTTATGCCGCGCTTTGCCCACGAACCTCCAGCCCACTCAGGTCGAATTAACATCTCGCGCCGAGCCAATCATACGAAACATCTCTGGCACGGTGACTGTATTTGATCCTGGTACGCAGCAACCCATACCTCAAGGTCCTGCTACCGATGGTGGGGGATCTGTGTTTGATATACCAGCCATAATATGGATTGTATTCTCCTCCATAATTGGATTGTTTTTCACAACTGTGGGCATGCGTGGGTGGAAACTTACGACCGGTTCCTCTCTGGGATTGTCACTCTCTATCTGCGGTGAGCATTAATGCGATTTATCATCTAAGTTTTTTCATCTCATCATATGAACCATCATGCGACATAGCTTGGGCAGGAGTAATCAATACTGTCAACGAAAGAGGTCTCTCGGACCTGATCCTCACTGCGCTCGTCCTGGGCTTTTTTCTGCTGGGATTTGTGCTAGGTGTTTTCGAGTTTTCCAGAGTGGGAGCTATCACATCGCTGGGGCTTATAGGAGGACTGGCATTCGGTATTCGAATTGTCCTCTTGGGCTCGAATGGTCTACTTTTTCCTTCATCACTCATTGGGACCTGGATGATACCGGCTGTCTGTGCCGTCGCATGTGGAGTGTCGATGCTGTGGCATCAGAGAAAAGCGATTGTCAGTTTCGAACTCCTCCTTGGCCATCTTAGTACTGAACCAACTTCTACGACAGCTTTTTTCCTGTGCGTCAACTGGTACCTTCCTGGTTGTTCTTGCTTGCGACTTGGTGTTGCACAAGCAAAACGGCATCAGTCGTGGTCTTCGTCTCCTCTTTGATCGAAATAACAACCATCTCGCAGTGAGTGCCTAGTATTCAACTTCAGATAGTTTCTGTCATCCCTTCCTCAAATCAAACTTGATCAGGACATAATCGGCAACAGTTATCATCCCACTCTCGCAACGCGCATCGCTATTGCAGCTTCTCTTGGGCTCATGTGAGTCTTTCACTCCCCTTGTGCGAAGGCGAGAGGAGCCTAATACTCTAAGTATCCAGCGGGCCAATTGCTTATGTTCAACATAAGATATTTTCGCAGCCTTTCACACGTCGCCCACCAGAACCACCGCCATTATCGTCACTGTACCTTGACTCTGAGAGAAGCCTGTCCATTTTTGACACTGGCATAGCCAAAATGAGTGGAATCTGGGATGGTGCAAAGCTCAGAGGAAGAAGTCGTTTGAATATTTGACATGGGTGGCTAATAAAGAAGTAATAATAGATAACTCGGACAGTATCGTTACATTGTGATTGAGAAGTGTCGATATCAGTGAATCCGCTAAGGAAACCTGTCCACTGTCCTACCAGGCACAATCGACTACTGACTTCCGTCTAGGTTTGTTGTAAACTTTCCCTCGCCATAGCCCGGGGATGCTGGTGGATTGGCTACTCTCACATTCCCCAATGCTCCGTAGTCTTGGGGATTCGGACTACCAGGTGGATCGCTATCTGTTTTGCCATCATACAGTTCTTCTAGAGCAGGCGATGAGTTAGACCTATCCCGATCGTCAAGGGGTGAAGATGGAAGACGTTTTCGAAGGCTGTTGTCACCGCTGATAGTTGGAGAAGGGGCGACGGTATCGCTTCCAAAACTCGTATGTCTGGCTTGACGGGATCGGAAGGCTGCCGCTGAGATGGTCCGAGGTCCAGGGGGTGGTGAGGTCAATGAAGTATTTGACTTGGTCATTGGTGATAGCTTAGGGTACTCAGGTGGTGTATCATAGGGAGTATTGTTCGATACAGGATACGGAGAGTTAGTGTTGGAAGGATTAGCAGGAGGAATCCCGGGTTGTGAGTTGTTGACTTGGAAAGATGGCAAAGGTCGCTCGTATATAACCGGGTTCCTTGGGCTAGGTGGCTCGAAGGATTCTCTATCTGCATTTATAGTAATTGGACTATGATATCGTGAAGCAGAACCTGATGTTGGATGTGGCACATCAACGTCTGGTCGAGGTGACACAGAGCGGTTGGCGAAAGGTCTAGTGGGGGGCTCAAGTGGTGAATCGAGTGTAATAGATCGATTCTGTTCATTCGTATAAGGATCACTGGCACCAGTGCCAAAATTCGATACTGGTGGCGATATGATAGGTGGATTGAAAGTAGAGCTGTCCATTTCGCGACTAATCTCCCTGGCTATTGCTGCATTCCTCTGCCGCTCTTCCTCTGCAGATGTCATTGTTAACTGAGGTGGTGGTGCTTGAGAACGTTTGCGACCTAATGACGATTGGGTCAAAACCTTTTAAAGCCTATGAAAAACACGTAGGCAAACCAATATGATCTTGATCTTCCATTCTGATTTCTTGTTCTGCATCTCCAAACCTGACGTGCCGACTCATTCTATTTTCGCTGTTCTCCTCATATCCGAGATAAACTAGGCCACCAGCATCGTCATCTACTTCAGAGTTACTATCTGGAACCAGAGATCCTTGTCCCCATGGGTTTGCTAAAGAATTCCCAATGGTAGAGGACATAGGCACGCGCTGGCCAGCAGAATGGGGATCATGAACATCATAAGGTGGCGCGGAATCGCCATGAGATCTAGATAGGTTATCATATCCTGCTTCTCCAGATCGCACAACAACCGCACTCGGCGGAGAAGGCTGCTCTGCATAATTAAGAGCAGCTGCAACAGAGTTAGCGAACGACTGAGTATCATCAGGACCTTCCTGGATAAGGGCAGGCGGGTCATCTCTCAAATTATGTCCGTGGGGTGAAATTGTGCTTCCACCAGTAGTTGATTTGACTGGGAATGTAGCAAACCTTCCACCTGAAGCATACGAATCCTGCGACGTTGGGAGCTCGGTGGCATGTCGGAGGTCAACACCAAAATCATCAACTGCTTGGGGTGCATAGGTCTCTTGATTGTTGTGAAAGAACGGCGGGTAACCTGAGGATACAGCGGAGACCGCGGTTCCAGCAGGACCCTCCTGTGCTGGTGACTGGTAGGAGAAATTGAGCTCAGAGAACTGATGACCTGGGTCAAGGGCTGGGATGCTTGGAGCACCGTATTGCACTTCTGCAACTCGCTGCTGTGCCTGAGACACAAGCTCCTGAACGCGGCTGTGCCCCGAGTACATCGTTCGAGGAAGACCAGGTTGCGTCCGTCCTACAGGGATTTCCTGAGTAAACGTCAGATGAGAACCCCTTTACATGTGTGCCAAACTGACTGAAGTTATGTGGTTTCCGATATCAGCAACGATCTACAAGACCTATGAGTCAAGGGAAGAAGATAGTGGGGATAAGACCAGACTAACCACACCCTTTCCAGAGACCTCCGCCAAACCCCCAAACTTGATCAACATCCATTCCCGTGTAGATTCGCGCTTAAAGTCGCTTAGGTTAGCCTCTTCATTCATAATTTCCCAATCCAGTGATCTCATTTCATCTCGTAGTCTGTTCAGTAGATCTGTTTGTACTGGCAGGTTTTTGTTTTCTGGACTCATCCTATTGAGCTTCTTCTCAGCAGCGTCTGCTTTGGCACCGATCGTCTTCCTACGGCGTTTAAGCTCATCAAGGGCTTCCTCCCTAGAACGAATTGCCTTCATATCTGATGACCGACGTTAGATATGGGGTCATCGAAAGCAGTGTTGAGACACGAACGATCTCGAATAACCTGCTCGTGAGTAGCATAGGCTAAGAGAGAGCTTGAGAAGTGGTTGAGTATATTGGAAGATGCATTCAGAACGTCCTATTGAGGGAATGCCAATTCGACTGGAATACAATATGACGCTGTGGTACGACTTACATTCAAGTCGTCCCCTTCTCCTATTCCCCATAGCCGTAATGCTTCAGATGCCTTGTTGAGATCGGTACTGAATCTTTGTAACCTAGAGTGGTGTGAGAAATAATATATAAATTATTGAAGTAATTCTTACGACGCTAAGACAGCCTTCTCCGCTGTAATGAGATCTTGTAGTAGTTTTAGATCTTTATTCCCTGTTATATTCAGAGAGGGGAGAGTTGTGTTATGTGCTATCTTCGTTGCGGCAGATTTGAACATGGTGACAGCGGAAAGAAACAGTGGTACTGGTAAGACAACCTCAGTTCACAGCTCACAGCACAGCACTGGAAGCTTCAAGTTAGAAATTCGGATGAGGTCATCTGGCAGGTTGTGTCATTGAATTTGAAGTGATTCCCATGCCACGCTAACACTGGTTACACAGACTATATACATAGATGCCATTATCAGATATACAGGAGCTTGTCAACGCGTCATTTTTTCCATCTTTCGTTTTTCAACCTGCCATCTACAATCGGGTGCGCACTGAGGAGATCACCATCAATCTGAACTTTGACTTCAAAAGCGTCACCCCGACGTGCCCTCGCTCCTTGGAACACGTCAATTGAGCTCATATGTTCCCTGTTGGTGATGCTAAGACTGTTCGAGAAATGTTGTCTGGTGCCTCGAATGGTTTGAAAAGCTTTATGCCAATGGGATCTCGCATGAGAAATGCCGTCATGTTCACCCTGTTCCCTTGTGAGGCACTTAGACTCCTTTTCTGTTTGGATAATGGTCTGGGTCTGATTATGAAGATGGTTTTGGTGCTTGTGTTGGCTGTCTTCAGTCATCCGAATCATCTTGTTGATGTAATGGCAGCCTTAAGATTATAGTGAGTCATTTACTCGGCGGCAACGGGGGAACCCACGTACCCAGTAGATATCTCCTTACCAAGGTGCTCATCATTTGTCCATGTTCATCATCGATCAGGTAATTATTGCCTTTGAGAGCCTCAAAACCATCGTGGCCTTGGGCCATGTACTCCCTGGTTACAACTTTGTACAGGCGTCCTCCTTTCCTGCGCTCAATGATATGCTCGTTCATTCCAGTATAATCACCATCCTCGACTAGCACTAATTGATGGACTCGCTGACCAGGTGGTTTGGAAGAGTCCCAAGAGACACGGAATCCTGATACCACAGGAAAGCGACTTGAATTCGGGTGAGTGAAGGTATGAGTAATTTACTGAATACATACCCCTCCTGAGCAGGCCAGGTGCTAAGAGATGATTCCAAAGCATCCCACAGTGTCAACCCATCCAGCTCTAAGACCACAATGGGATCCTCAAATGGCAAGATCTCCATCAGGTTGCCAAGTGTAAGCACATCTGGCAAGAATTTGGTGTCAACGCCTATTTAATGATATGGTTAGGGCTGCATACCATTATAGACAGAGTCCCCCCTTAGCGTGCCAGCACAGATGAGAACACCATCCGCCCCTCCAGAATCATCCATACACAACGCATCATCATATGAATGCCTGATTATATCTGCAAACCAGTTCCCCGCAGCGGACTAGAAATGCCTTGAGCGTCAGAATCTTGTTTTTCACGAAAATCGCACCTCGTCCGTCCGGATGAGTTCAGAACGAACATCAAGTTTTACCTCTAATTTGCAGACAGGAGCTTGCAGAGTAGACTTGACGGCTGAGAGTTGATCCTCTAAAACTCGTTTGAGGGCCCCATGAGACCTGAATTCGGGGTGCGTGGAGAGGCGTTTTCCTGTTAAGAGAGTACATATCTTGTTGAAATCTCCAGATAATCACAAACCCGTTATTCTCTTGATGACCAGCTTCCTAATATTGCCCAAGGAGGGAGGCCCAAGCTCAAGTATAATCTCACTTAAGTCTCGAAAATCTGTGCCACTCTTGATGACCAAAACGTCACCTTCGTCCCTTTCGGCTCCAAGTACTGGTATTGCAACGTCATGATTCTCCCAGCGATTCACCCCTCGAGACACATAGTATAGATGATCGTGCCCACCGAGGAGTAGATCAACTCCATGCTGATCCCCATGATTGACGTGTTTCTGAGGAGTTGCAGCAAATAATGCTTTGGCGAGTTCGATATCCTGCAGCTTGTTTTGAGTTCTCTAGTGGCCAAAGATTCATCGTGACCCACATTAGGAATTCTAAAGACGACTTCAAGCAGCACTGTCAGGTATAAGAAGGTCCATTAACTCACCTGCAGTGAGTCAAGGCGATGATCAAATCACATTTATATTTGCCTTCAGGGTCTCGAAGCAGCTTTGAAAGGCGAATCCCAGCCTCAACCATGTCTTGGTATTCGAAGTTATGAGGCCAAGAAGAGACAGTTCGGATCCATTCCCTTGAGATGATCTGGTCACTGTCAACTGGCACTGTCAAGAATAGTGGACCAACTTTTCGACTAGACCAATGATGCCAATGCTTAGCCCTGCTCTTTGTAGAACGACGTACTCTGACAGACAGTCAGGAACTCTCCCTGTCTCAGTGTCTACAATATTACTCAGAAGCCACGGCTACATGATATCAGCTAGAGATAAGCCAGTAGTTCGAGAAAAGGGAAGTACAGACAAAAGATGTGTCATTTATCAGCTTGGTGAGATGTGGGTAACCTGAGGGCAACGCTCTATAGCTAATCACTGTTGGTCTGATGTCTTGAGAGACTAACCGAAATCAAAATCATGATTTCCTGATCAATAGTAGAGTCGGATGGGCCGAAAATTAAATCAAGACATTGGAAGTACTGATCAGAATGAGGGAACGAACCAGTCAACGAGACGTCGGGCGCCAGGATGTTCAAAACTTGGACCTGCGTAGAAGAGTGGTCAACTATTTTATATTCTTTGCTTCGATGGCAATATATAGTATATTCTTACTCACCTGCTGATGTATCAGTGATGTGCTATTCGTACAAAACCAGGAATGAAATGTAAACACCATATGACTACCTCTGGTCACAGAACTCTCGACCGATGGAGAAAAGACATCTCCAGAGAATAGCGAGAGTCCATCTTGTCCGGCTTCTTTCCACTTTGATCGTACGTCATCCAGAAGAGTGGCGAACTGAGTAACATCGATGGTTTCATTTGAAGAAGAGTGAAGCCTTTGAGGAGTGACTCTGTACACGTCATTCCAGTGAACGATCGCGAGACGGGCCATAAGTAGCACTAATTTGTAGTCGAATATTAACGTTGAGATTTGAAGATGCAATGAACGTTGCGACGGATTACTAATCATATCTCTGCTTGGACTCTTGGAGCTTATCAGACCAAACCCACTTGGCCACTGTGCTGGGTACATCAAAATAAATTACGGTAGTATAAGACACAACAAGATGATGGAAAGCTCAGGTCTGTCACTTGTCACGACAGATATCTGTCTAAAGGTGATGTGGTCCGTTAGCGGAGCAGCCTACATAGTACCAGTGAGGAGCCGTCTTTAGTAGTGTCAAAAAGCTTGCGATCATGAGGAAATACAAAGGTATATTATTGTAATTACGAGTGATACTAGCGCTATTCAACATTGGACTAATAACGTCCGAAATGGATTCGTGAGATCTAACTAATGGGCATTAAGTTATAACCCATGGTTGGCTGACAAGTTGCTGGACGGACAACAATGCACGATAACGAACATCTGGATTGTCGTACATCATAAGGTCCATCAGACGAGCTTTGGCCCCCAAGTCAGTCACAATCCTGGCTGGAGGTCAGGAATAGCCAGGCAAGGTCACGATCAACCAGAAACTTACTTCTTCCCTCGCTCGCAATGCTTAACATATTGCCCGATGTCATGAGCAGCGACGGCCAGTACGAGAGGGTTTGTTGATTCCTGAAGCAGTTTGACGAGCATCCTAAAGTAAAATATGACTTTGTTCGTGTATACGCAACAGTTGAACTGCATACTTGAGCTGTGTAAAGTCTCTGTCGTTGAGCTTTGCTGCATTCTCCTTCCAAAAGTCTTCGGATTCATGAGGAGGCGACCACGAAAGATGTCCAGAAGTAAGCTCTGAGCTATACTCATCGTAAGTGCTATGAAAGAGTATTGGTGACAAAAAACATTCAAACACATGTACAAACTTACGAGAGGCTCCGGAAGTTTTCCGTTAATTCATCACGGAGAAATTTAACATCCTCCAAAATATCTTCATCGGACCATTTCCTGGCGGATAAATTTTTGACGAATGGTAAAAGTTGAGCAACGAGCATAGATGGAAGATTCTCGGTGGGTGCTTTAACAACGAGGTTCTATAGATTTCGGTCAGAACAAGAACAATATTGCAGACCATTGAGGACTCAGCTCGAAACGTGGCTACAATAACTCGAATAACTTTCTCTTTCACGGCTGCTTGAGCAACATCCACGAGAATGGGAGTGATATCAAACCCCCTATAGTTTTGAAGGATCAGTGGGACAAGGGATGAAAGATGAAATGGATGTGTACTCGTTGATTTTCTCGGCAACGTCCTGCTCGAAAGATAATAACCAGATGCAGTACGAGACCTGATAACTCATTTGTGGTGGAGGCTTTTGACGAAGAATCTGAATTAATCTAATGCAAGACATAGCTGAGAACCGCATGTGCTTTGTTAAAGGATGTGGCATACCCGTTTGTGATTCCAGGAATCTCCCAGACGGCATGACGACATTGAGGTCGGGTCAATAAGGATTCCAGGCACTGAACAGATACATCTCGCTTGTTCTGAGATGACCCTTGAACAAATACGGCGAGTGAATTCAGGAAGGATCGGAGTATCTGGGATTGCAGAGCTGTCTTCTCCGAACTGTGCGCTTGAATAAGATATTGTGCTTTAGTTGTACTATTTTAATTTACCTGAGTAATACCGTCAAAATCTGGGCAGCCTTGAGCTGTGCGAACTCATCTGGTGTTTCAAGGGCACTACCGTATATCAGTGACCAGAGATGATGTAACTAGGAGATACATACCGAAGGAGAGGACCGAACGGCAGATCACTGTCTGTATCATTGGATTGGATGAACAGGACATTACGTTCTTCATGGTCTGAAGTCTATAATATCAGTCCTCATGTGCTAGAGCCATCTCAGAACTTACCGAGCAGAGCATCAGCCATGAGAATAAGCAAGCATTGCATCGTGTCCACACGCTGAAGCTTCTTGAGAAGACGAAGGTACAGAACGATATAGGTTTGCCCATCGGATAAGAGCAATGATTCGACTTTCGCTCTGGGCTGTCTATCCACCTTCTTGATTAGCGCTACTTCCTCAGCAGTGGCCAAACCAGCACGTTGATATCCCTATCGAAGTATCGAAGTGGCTGAGTTGTAACATGTGGCAAGAATAGAGCCTTAAGTGATAGTACCTCCCATGGAACAAGCTTTGTACGAATTTTGTTCCCACTCTCTTCTAGATAAGCATTCAAGACGAGTGAGCTTGACATATCGCCGTCACGACTGAATGCTGGATGATCACGTGCTATCTTTCATGTTGTCGAGACAGTTTATTACTCCATGTCGCAAAAGTATGTCCTTCCCATACGATCCCTCAAATTATGATAAGTAACACTTCATTTTAATCAATAAAAGCGCTTTGGAAGTCTGCTCGACGATATCTGGCAACTGAAACTCCGCTTCCTGCTTCTACATCTCAGGCTTCCCTCACACCGAAAACCAAACCTATTTTAAATGCAGCAATAATCCTCAACCGCTCCCCCTTCCTTACAAAAACACCAACACCATTTGAACGCGCGTATTATGCATATCAGGCTCGGATACGGAGGGCCCTCCATAATCCGTTCCCATATGATTTCTACTTCAAGCAGGGATCCTTACTTGAAACTCGATTTAGCATGGAGGAGCGGAAAAGAGAGAGAAGGTGCTTTGGCTCATCCTTTGCCTCTGATGATTTGAGTGCCGCGGAAAGCGAAGAAGCAATGGCTGCTGTTGAAATGCTTCGAAAGCAGGAGAGAGAGGGTCAGGAATTCATTCCACGAGTCCATAAAGCAGACATAGAACAAGATATTAAGAGCTTGGATCGACTTGGACAACGCAACATTTATCTGCTATTAAAAGCCAATGATTCTGGCAAGGTGCAATGGCGCTTTCCTCGGGGCAATGTAGCCAAAGGTGAACTGCTCCATCAGGTATGCCCTCCCTTGGTTCTCTATTCCAGAGACTAATTTGCACCCAGGCTGCTCAAAGAGACTTAGATGCTGAATGTGGTATTAACATGGACACGTGGATAGTTAGCAGAAATCCAATAGGTGTCAACAATCCTCCCTCTAGTGCGACGTACATCGCTCTCCAGGCCAGTTTCCCTCCTTTCCATCTCTATAATCAACCTAAATTTCCTTGCACGACAGCCCACGATATTTTATTTCAAAGCTCACATTTTAGCTGGTCAGGTACAGCTACAATCCTCAGACATCGTGGATTTTGCTTGGTTAAATAAGCAAGAGATCGAGATGCAGACAGATTCACATTATTGGGAAGGCGTCAAGGATATGCTATCAGATTTCTAGCTCATATGTAGTTCCTGCGCTATTGATATTACTTTGGAGAAGGGATTGATCTTTTGTTTTCCGGCCGCGTCTTGGCCTCATTAAACCTTCGCACAATAACTTGGCAACTCGTTGTTTGGCAAATGTGTTTTGCACTGGATTTGATACTGTCTGGGAAAAATATCAATCCTGCCGCCTTCTCCACAGCTTCAACTGTTCCAATAGTTAGCAGTCTGCGGCAGAGTATTTTTAAAACAACCGCGATACCTGGCATAATGAAGCTTTCCAAGGGTGCTTCGTCAGGGATTTGAGCGTTCGGCAGGACGAAAGCACCTTGAGACACCTCCAGGACATCGGGTGTTGATGGAGAACTTGGTTTAGTCGCGAGGACAACTTTAGCAAAATGTGTGGGCACTGCAACATTTGGTGGGGACCCGATAACTTCATAGCTCTGAGAAAGTTCAGATGAGCACTTCGTTCTTGTTTGAGATGAAAAGCTTCTCTGACCACGCGCCATTTGCCATCCAGGTCTCGTCTAGGAAGATACAAGGGTATCGTGAACACATATACGTCCGAGAAGGAACCTGTTAGCCGACGGCACCAGTCTTCTAGGTATGCCCAATCTACTGGGATTCAGAAACAGATATAGTAACAAGTGTTTCGATGACGCACAATGTCTATTGAATCCATCGCCTACTTGCGGGGCGATATTAGATAGCAAGAAGGTTTCATCCATAGCAGACTTAAGAGGACTGAGGCAAATAACTAAGGAGAACCTGGTGTGCCCATACCTGTGATGTCTTGGCATCAGCCGCTGGTACCCTAAGTACGTATGAGAAATAGTTCACAATTTTATGGGAGAGCTCTCCATACATATGTCCACGATCATATCCACTCCTAAAGTAATCCGAAAGCTTAGCACGGAAAGGGGTTGGAAGAGATGCGTCCTCAATGAATGTTGATTTTGCGCGGTCTCCAGATTCGTTGGTTTCGGAAGGAACAAAAATATTGGAACGTCCTAAGGATGCGAGCGTAAGATGTTCCGCGGTCTTATGTAGAACATAAAGCTGAGAATGGATATCGGGTATAGTTAAAATACTGCTTACCCAAGCAGGATGCCTCAAACGCCTATCATATGCAGCAACGTACGCTTGCCTGACCAGAGTATCTGCAATGGGACCTATTGAGATAGATATTGTTGATAAAGATTCAGATGTGCCAAAGTTGATGATAGCTCACCTGGATTCCCATGTTTCAGCACAGGTAACGAAGGGGTGAGTGGATCTACCATGTTCTCAGACAGAGTAAGCACCCCAGTGCTGGATGCGCTGACCACCGGTGCGTTGTGTTTGGGCGGGGTAAGTTGGTGCATGTTAGCTGGATACATTGTATTGTTCTGAATCCTCCTGTTGACTGATATTAGCGCGGCAGTTCCGCCAACTAAGGCACCTGCAGTGAACATAGCAACATGAAGAGCTATACCAGGCATTGATCCTACTAAATATTGAAAAGATGGATGCCTGTATGATACTATAACGATAGCGTACAGATATGTCACGTGATCGTTGCTCATCAGAATCAGACATCAGTTCCAACTTCGAGCTGCTAGCATTGCAACGCCAGCAATACAGTATAGTTAAATATAAATCGCTTTCAGAGCATAACAACACCCACTCCCCGACCAGGATCGACGTCACCAACTGAATTGACACCCGCCAAAGGTGCAGTTCTCCAATTATACAGATAGAAGTTTAGGAATCCATTCCCCTCTCCAAACTAAGGTATTGATGGTCAGAGAGATACACCAGAGAAAAATGAAAGGAATAACACCTTCAGATTCTTCAAAATCGGTGCATTGTCCATTAGGGTGAGGGCATTAACGACATCGAATTTAGCATTATTGGCGATGACTAAAGCATCACTCCAGAGCTCTGAAATTCGTACCACCACATCTTGCCCCCTGGACGCAATATCCGTAGCATAGTAAAACATGTATGCAGCTTCAAGTGTTGGGTGCTTTGTATTCCCGATGATTGTGGAAGGAAGAGAGTAGAAGGAGAAGAAATCCGTAATCTTGTGAGATATAGGATCCTGGAGTCCAAGAAATGAAGACCAATGAAGAGCGATAGAGAAGCCTCATACCTCGACAACATAAGTCCATACTACTTGCCCATCCCGTCGCCCATTAATGAGCTCACCGGCACCTTTGCCTTTCAACAAGTAATGCCGTATCTCTTCCTCGGTCATCAAGGGGATCATGGTAAACCTCTGCATGTAGCGGGAAAACAGTTCACAAACTTCCATTACGTCGCAGTCCTCCATCTCTCTTAGCCCCTTGGATGTTGTAGAAACGGGAACCTTATTATGTTGTATCATGCGTGCGACTGTCATTTGTCGTGGCACATAGGTGAAATTCACATCAATCAGTTTCTGAATATTCAGCGACCGGTGATAGTATCTTCGTTGTGCATGAGAACCCCGATAACAGGATAAAGTACCTATCTGGGCTCACCGACACACGGAGACAGGAGTTGGAAGAACAACCCCAACAGTGTAGATGGCTTGGAAGACTCCCTCTAGATTGCATTGTCTTGTGACTTCCTTGATTAAAACAGGTGTGAGTCGCTTGGATCGTAGTTTCTTGTGGATACACAAGTAATTGATTTCGGATGCCTTAACCGTGCTATGCAGTAGGTGAATAGCATATAATTACTGAGCGCAGTTAACCTACTTCTGGCGGATCTGGAGCGTTATTGGTACGCCTGAGATGAAAGCTACCAGTTTTTTATTGGATGCAACCCGAACGCCAATATGCCAGTTAGGGTGATAACCTGGGGGTTTGAGAGCCCTACGAGGATGAGAAAGAATGCTTTGAGCAGCTCGTAAATATAGTGGCATACCATTGCAAGAATTCGGCGCTGTAGTTGAAACGAAAAGCAGCCTCATCGTCCTCGACGTAATGGAGGGACAGTAATTCGTAGAGTTCCTTGAGCTATGAACCTAGCTTGAGCAGCATTCGCAACTGAATATGAGTAAACAGACAGACTTGGGTGGGCTCGTCGATATCAATAAGCGACCACTCGAACTCTTTCGGGAGAGGATACGGTTCCTGGCGCACCCTTTCTCGCGGTACTGAGGGCTCGAATGGACCATCGCCATCCAGAGTCTGATCATCACCTACACTTCGATGTTAGTTGGATCACCAATCCCAAACTAGGAACATACTGCTCTGAGGAACTGGCTGGGTGGCCCAGAACTAATGGGAGAGCTATTTTATTAGCCTAATGGTGACTAAAGCGAATGTGATAACACACTGACCTTGTGCTCACCCATGTCTTTTCTATTGATGCCTCCCAGACCTGCCCTGCCCTGTGCGACATCCATGATTTTCAGATGTTCCAAAGCCAACCTGATGTTCTCTTCCTTAGCAGTAGCAGAATCTTCCCCATGTTCCTCCTTCACTTTTGCAGCGACCTGATCAACTATCTCCTGCGGAATCTTGGACTTTTTGGATTTCTTCTTCTTCTTCTTGGATGATGAACTAGTCTGTGAGGGTGGGTGTAAAATAGCTTGGTCTTCTGGCTCAGAATCAGAGGAACCTTGAGCATTGGGAATGTCAGCGGATTTCGACATGTCAGATGTTTGGGTTGAGATTAGGGTGTATCAGTACCAAGTAACTTGTAAGCAGATTGGTTGCCCAATCGGGCAATAATTGATTTTCAGATGCACATCGAGGTCACGGTGCCGCAAGCCCCTTCGAAATGTGGCAACGCCTTTTGAGTGGCTACCTTTGTTGTTACTATGAGTGCACAAAAGATCTGGATAATGAATTAAATTACTAAAATTTGGAAAAATTAAGTACTGTACTAGTAAGTTTGAAGTTGAAGTACAAGGTAAAATAAAAATCGAACTAAATATATATATATAATCACGTGCCAGTTCGTGGGTAGATCTGAAATTCTGAATTGATTAATATTTGATTTTCCCAATTCAACAAAGATGGATTAGTTCTCAGGTGGTTTTGCAGAGGGACTATGTCTGCTCCTACACCAGTTCAATCCTTCGTGGGAGGTTTAGGACTCTCCCTACCTGTGTTTCTCCTCCTTCGGCTGAATGGCACTGCTTTTGGCGTATCTGGCTTCCTCCATCGGGCTGTTCACAGGCAAAAGGAAGCCGTCTCATCAGTATTGGGCTTGGTATCTGGTGGTATAATTCTTGGAATTCTGGGTCGGCCATCTGGTTCGTCAAGTACCCATCTGCCCACAATGGCAATCTCTGGCGTGCTTGTTGGGATAGGTACAAAAGTGAGCAAAAAAGCACAGTCTGGCAGTTAACTTCACCAGGCTCATGTTCCTTTAGCTAGGAAATGGATGCACATCTGGGTATGCGCGTATATATGCTTGGACCAACATCTCTTTTCAGACCAAGCCTCTTTTTCAGGCATATGATATGTGGACTTTCTCAGCTCTCCATTCGGTGAGTGTATCTACTTCGCCACTCGAGTCTCCTGTGCCCAACAAAATTCCCAGGTCGCTCGTAGCCACGACCACATTCTGTACTACAGCAGCCATTACTAGTCGTATACTTCATGGAGCCTTCTCACCTCTTTCTACTGTTTTGTTTGACTGGACATTGGGAACAAAAGGACGTAGTATTCTGGTGATGGAAGCAATGTCCCTAGTCATCTCGTTCGCTCTCTATTTCAACGTACTACATCAACAATATGCGTGTTTTTTTATCTCACTGACATGAGATGTAGGGTTCACGATCTGCATGGTCAAGAATCATCGCGGCGTTCAACACAGCTACCGGATTCAGTCTAGCGCTTGGTCTGGCCAATATGACAGACTCTCAGCGTGTTCTTCGTTTCCTCCTGCTTCCCAAACATGAAGGGTTCGACCCATCTCTCTGTTTTCTTGCTCTTGCTGCCCTTCCACTATCTACAGCGTTGTATTTCTTTGGGCGAGGCGATGAAAAACCTCGTTTAGGTGGTGGATGGGAACGTGCGTCGTCGTCGAAGATTGATTGGAAACTCGTCCTTGGAGCAGCAATCTTCGGCGTTGGGTGGGGTATTGCAGGTGTATGCCGTGAGCAAACATTTCTCTCGAGCCTCGCTTGTGTGTATTCATATGAACATATTCATGCAGCGGGTCCTGCACTTGTGAATTTAGGGAGTAGTATCATCCTGGGTCAGAATCTAACCCCGATTTTGACTTGGATTGGATGTGTTCTGATAGGTGGACTATTGGCCTAAAGTCAATACCAACCGGTGCTATTATAAGAACTAGCAATACAAACATGGAACTAGTGAAAAATGGAATAAATTATGTCTTGGGCGTTGCTGTTTTGCTTCTACCCCATTTGACAGTAACTTGTGTATCATCCAAATCTAACCCATTTGCCCATGCTTGTGCAGCCTGTTCTGCGGCTTCTCTAGTTTTGAAATTAACAAAAGCACACCTATCAGAGCAAATCAGTACATCTGTTTATGGGTGAGGTTTAGTATGATGAACTTGCCGCGATTTCACTACGTGAACTACGGATTTTAACATTGATGGATCCATGCTTGGGAGTGACTGCAAGACACCAGTACGAACAGAAGATTCTGTTGTCTCTGTAGAGAGTGATTTAAGTAACAATGACATCTGAAAATTATGAGTTCAGATGGTCACGCATTGACAAGTAAGTACATACAACAGACGTGTCTTCGGGAGCTATTAACCCCTGCACCTGAGCATTTTTGGACAGAATTTGGCGCGCAACTGGATCGTTATGGCCATAATAACGATCCCGGATAGTTTGGTGAGATAGTTCACTTTCTACGAGATTTTCGTGTCTAGTGTATATAGTAAGAGTCAGTCACAAAAGGAAAACAAGAGGAGTTTCACCTATACGGACATTCCGAACCTCTTTTGCACTCTCCCTTAGCAAAGAAGGAGCACACATGTGGACGATTCCTCTTATAAGATGGGTCTGTCCTTGCTAGCTGCTTCAGCATCTCCTTACCCGCCGATTGCGTTCTCACAGAACTCAGAGCTGATTTTCCTCCTTCCAGCTAACAAGAGACTATGGGCATGAGCTAGAAGCTGTTTAAAGCAAACGCACCTTGGATTCCATGTTTTGAGCATAGTACTCCCTGTTAATATCACTAGTCGGGGCCTCACTTTGAATCGCAAGTGCCGTATCTCTGACCTGGGTCGGTAGACCGTATTCCAGATCGAGCAGACACGTCTGACATACGTTTTTGACTTTGGCGCAGGTCTGACAGACGACCGTGGTCTTGAATCGAGCTCCATCACCTGGATTCCATCGAAAAACGGTGAACGGACGAGCACATGTTCCACAAGAGCGTCCATACTCTTGCTTGGACTGGATAGATGAGTATGTAAAAAAAGAGGTGAGAACAGAAATCAGTGAACACACTTACCATTCGAATGTATGGGTTCGGACCGAGGCCTAGGGCAAAAGGGTAAGAACGTTGGAGGGTGGACAGCGAAATAATAATGTCTACATGTTTCGCAGAGAATCGGAAACTCGCTTTGTTCCCACCCGGCCTTGTTGATATCAGCTTTCGGAGGCATCAGAGATGGTGAATTGCAGTCTGAGTACTCAGTAAGGGAAGAGGATGAAATTGAATGGTGATCAGGTGATCACACACGCACGATCACGTCGAAATTGCAAATTGAAACGATTCAAACGAATTGCGACTTTTGCTAGTGAGGGCCTCCTCAACCTTTCGTTACTCTCACACATACATCCATGGACACCTCATCTAACTTGTCTGGGGGCTCTTTACTCGTTGCATGGCAACTCAAAGACAAAACAGTTCTCATTGTCGGAGGCGGTGACGTTGCCTCTGGCAGGATTGAGTCGATCCTCATAGCAGATGCTTCGATTGTCCTTATTTCGCCGAAAGGAGGGCTACACACTCGGACCCAGTTATTCATTGACCAGTATCCCGATCGCATAACATACTATAACCGCGTTTTCGCTGGACCTGAAGACCTCGTTAATATCGACATGGCTCTTACCGCGATTGATGACGTTGAAACGTCACGGATGATTTGCCAGCTTTGTCGAGACGCCAAAATACCAGTTAATGTTGCAGACATACCTCCATCATGCGACTTTTATTTTGGCTCACAGATACGAGAAGGTCCACTACAAATTATGATTTCTACTAATGGGCAGAGCCCAAAACTGGCGAACATTATTCGACGAAGGATTGAAAGATCTCTACCGGAACAGGCGGGTGAAGCTATTACAAAGGTCGGGGTCCTCAGAAGTAAACTCAAGGAACATGCGCCAGGTATCGGTGGTGAAGTGGGAAAGAAAAGGATGAGGTGGATGGTGGATGTGTGCACTGCTTGGGAAATGGATGAGCTGGCTTTGCTGGACGATGAGATGATTGGCAAGCTAATAGAAGGCGGGTGGGAGAAAGGGAAAGTGCCCTCATTGGGTGAGGTTGGGGGTCAACCAAGAGCAAAGGGAACGACACAGCTAAGCACAACCACAACAACTTCATCATTGGTGCCTTATGTCACATTTGTTGTGGGGGCCTTGTGTTCCGCGGTTTTCTTTACTCTCCATAGACGTTAACTGACGAGAGAAGTGGATTAATAATATATGAGCTTTAAAAGTGGGAATTAGCAGAAGCGGTCACTTGAGTGCAAGAAATTAGCTTGGCATTATTATTATAAGACATGGAGGTGAAAACCGAACAGACCTCTTCAATTTGGCTCGCCGATTCAACATGGCCTCAGCAAGTCGACCGTCCTTTTTAGCTCGTTTGAGTTCTCGTGTATCCTCCTGTGAGGTGACAGATCGTCCAGCACCCCAGGCTTGATAAAGATGACTACAAGCAAGAGTTTGAGAGGCGAACGGTAAGAATGAGTGGACTGTTAGAGGATGACTGACTTTGTGCCCACTTCGTCAATGTTAGAAACATTTGCTACACCTTCCTTCTTCATTTTCTCCTCTTCATTGACCTCTTTCTTGTACTTATTCTGAACTTTGACCCAGAACCTCTCGCCAAAACCGATGTTGTCGCTATCTCCTCGAAGGGTCAAGGAACCGCCTGCTACTTCATCGACAGACAAGTATTTCTCGTATACATTCATGAAAGCGACCATTCCATCGGACAAGACAGTTGGTGTCCATTCTTCTTGAGCCCCACGAGCATCCTTGTCTGCAGAGACAAGACCGTGTTTGTCGCAAGATAAAAACTTGCCGTCACCTACGCCTGTTCTGAGATTGATTGTAGGTGAACCTGCAACGCGAGTGGTGACCCAAACTTGAGAGACTTCTGTGGGTACACAGTCTAAAGGAGATGACGGTTTTTCGATATGTTGAAGGACCAATTTGTTCCTTGCGGAGTCAAAGTGAACGCATAGTGGATGAGGATCAGAAGGATGAAAGATAAAAGTAGGACCTCTAAGTTGAGCAGGGGATTCAGGAAGGACCCAAGTTTCTGGATCTTTGTCGTCTTGTTTGGAGTTTGACTGAGTATGTTGATCTCTTTTTCGCTTCTTCGATGTTTTATCCCCTTTGAACTTCAGTTTTGTTGAACGTACAGTAGAGGACATGTGAAGAAGATAAAAGTAAAGTGAATGATGTTGATGACATAATCAGTTCATCAATCTTTGTCACAGCCACCAAGTGGTTTGTGTGTATGTGTGTGTGTGTGGATACGATCTCATCCGACTGAACCATCCTCCTTCAAGACACGCAATGGCTCGACTGAATCCAGGTCAGTTTAAAAAGTTTTTGTGACTTGTCATTGCATGAGTTTCGTTTGAAGAGAAAAGGAAAGAAACGGTTGATTTGTTGAAATTTGGAGATGGATTGCTTTGTGTCTTGTTGGATGTTAGATCTTCACCCGTTCTTGACTGGTTTCTCACCAACTTGTTAAATTCTCAGACTCCTCCTCCTCAAGACGAAAATCTCGCAAGGCTCACTTCACTGCTCCTTCTTCCATTCGGAGGAAGATTATGTCCTCATCTCTTTCAAAGGAACTTCGTGGAAAATACAACGTACATCTCATTCAATCATCTTCATCTCTCCCTTTCAGCTTCTCATCATTCCTAGGCAAGATCTTTACCTGTCCGTAAGGACGACGAAGTCCGCATAGTCAGAGGCAAGTACAAGGGTCGTGAAGGCAAAGTCACTCAGGTCTATCGCAAAAAATGGGTCATTCATGTCGATCGTGTACAACGCGACAAATCAAACGGCTCATCAGCTCCCATTGGTATTCACCCCAGTAACGTTGTTATTACAACCATCAAGCTGGACAAAGATAGGTCAGCAATCCTACCAACCCTTCATAGCTTTTGTCCCACAATTTTCTTCAGGCGTACTATCCTCGACAGAAAGGACAGGAAGAAGAACGCCCAGGGGGATGATGTAGAGATGGTCGACGTACGTCCTCTTTGCATTTCTAGTGCAACTCAAGACTAATATATACATATATGTGTCTGTGTCTGTCTGTGTGTCAAAAGTAAACTTTGCATACAACCCATGTTTCTATGCTTCATATATGATTAGGCCCTGTCGAACATACAACATGTAGCATATCGCCAACCATGCATTTTATTCCAGCTTCAAGCGTTGCGTGTGACGATCACAAAAAAAAATGCAATCGAGTATAGGGTAATCATATTGAATCGTTGAACGTGAAAAGGCGTAATGCACCTAGAAGATAACATCTTGGTCTTTTGTCCCTAGTAGGTTCCCAGTACCATCTTCGTCGTTATCAATATCAGTCTCAACGACATCCGTCGTACTCTGCTGAGCTGAATCTCTCGTAGCTGTGTCTCGCTTCTTCTTGCCTTGTACTTTCTTCAGTCTGTACATACATTAGCATACAACGCTTGATTAAAAGAGTGACAAAACTCAAACCTAAAGAACTCTTCTCGGTCCATTTCATCCAACTCACTAATAATATACTTAATCGTATTATCCAGTCGCGGAATGATAATATGTTCAATCGCATTCACTCGGCGATTCGTCGCTCGGATGACCTCGTCCAAGATCGTAAATGCAGTTTGCAGTGACGCTAGTTCGACCAACGTCTCAATAGCTTTGGCATACACTTCCTTCGCTCGAAGTACTTGCTGACCTCCCCGACCTAAACCGGTCAAGTTGAAATCTACGGTAATCATCAGGACCCGAGCGACACAAGCATAGTATTGGATCAATGTACCTGAGCCAGCAACCCGATCCACATCGAAAGCAGGGAGCACTACTCCCGAGACGTTTTCCTGCCTTGCTTTCACTTTAAAACTAGCTGATTTGGCCTGTTCTTGCACGAGATACGATATATCTCCCGTTGCATATGTGACTTCTGCCAAAGAGAACGAAGCTAGTTGCATAACTCTTCCCATCTTCCGCTTCGCCTATCGTAAGAAAGCCAAGTTTTATTGTTTCAGAAGAGATCACAGGCACCTTGACGCACCTCGTCCACTTTCTTCAAGATCGCTCTGAACCTCGTCGTTAGAGCATCCCGTTTCTTGGCAAGAAGAGAGTGACCAGTCTGAGCTCCTTTCAACCTTAGTTTTGTGTTGGTCAAAGCCATCCGAGTCGCAAACACATTCTCTCGAGGGCCAGTCCCTGACATTATGCAAGTCCCTGAAAGTGAGAGATGAACAAATTATACTGATAGGAGAGCATCACATGACAACGCAATCCAGCACAAAGTTCATCGACTCCGAGTGCATGCATGGTAGAGATTAGTACAGTACACAAACTCCTATGAAACAATATCTCGAATAAAACCTAAGGTACCGAGAGAAGATGAAATTAAATCTAAAACTTTCCTGCTCTCCCTAGATTGCGCGATGTTCAGTGCTTCCAGATCCACTAAGAGTTCAGGACTGGCCACGATGACTTCTCCGTGAGCCCGAAGAAATACACCCAGAAAGGCTTGAACGGCCTCAAAGTCCTTGTGAGACGAGAGTCGGCCGATGAGAGCGCTCATAAACTTGCGTAGATGCTCTACTTCGGTAAGAGTGCGGATCTCAATGTCAAGAGCCGCTGGGGAGAGTCCTTTAGCGTATTCAAAGAATGGACCATCTGGAGCAACATGAATATGTGTAGCAGGAATAAAAAAACAAAGAGTAACTAACAATCGTCCGGCATATCATCGTCCTGTATTAGTTTTTGAAGGAAAATACTCCGAGGTTGTGCATGCAGCTTATTCAATCTTCGGGGTTGTTGCGCCTTTACTTGCTGAGGTACAGGATCCGTTTTAAATCTAGTTTCTGTTCCAGGTAAAGTAGGTAAAAAGAATGGGGCCTTCTCGGGTGCTTTTGGGGGTTCTTTTGGTCTATTCCGTTGCTACAAAGTAGGAGAATGAATAGATTGTGCTAGCGAGTTTAAACAGTACGCCCCACCTGAATAACATCGAGATTCAATAACGTTTTCCATCGCGAGCGAGGCAAGAGGGTCAACGTGATCAGTTCACTGTCAAGTTGTTCTGGTGTGGAGAATGGATCTATATTCGCAGGGTTCAAATTTAGGTTTTCTATTTCAGATAGATCTAAAAGATGGTTAGCAATCACACGATTATAGGGGTATTCATACTCGCCATCATCCTGGTCATTCTGCATGGAGGGCAAAGTGCAATCCCGTATCTCGGAAACACTGTGGAATGAGACATCCCCATATTGAGCTCTGTTCGCCCTGTCATACAGGTTAGCGGTCGTGTACAACACAGATATCGTGATAACATCGCACCACAAGTATATCCCTACACTGTCAACATGTGAAGTAGCGAGAAAATCATTGGAAGGGGAGAACGAGATGCTTGTGGCTACACTCGACGTTCGGAATGCATCTATGAGCTGCCCGCTAGGCAAGTCAAATGTGCGGATGGTTGAATCCAGAGAAGAGGCGATCAGCCATCGAGAATCAAGCGAGAAGGTCTACTTGACAAAGGTCGTAAAAGTGGATAGAGTACAAGAGCAAGAAACGTACTATGTCCAGCACACTACCCTCAAAACCTGCTAGCTGACGCACAGTCTTCCTCGTCTCGATATCAACTATACGGATGATCATATCGTCACAGACAACAGCGAGAAGGCCGCTATCACGCTGAAGCAGTATCGAACTGATAGAAGAGGGTACATAAATCGAATTAATAAGTGTACCGCTGTGAAAGCTGAAGAACTATGATTTCCTTGAGAACCTGATTCGCTAAACAGTGGAAGGACCATACGTGAATTGTTCCATCAAGTGTGCTGGCTATAACTATCGTATTTAACGAATCTGTTGTTAGACCAGTGATAGGCCGGGCAGCTTTCATTTTTAAAGATTTCTTGGCTGAACCAAAGTCGAAATTCTTTCGTGCTATACCTGACTGCATATTCCACATCTTGATCTGCCCTTTAGAAGAGCCTGCAAGGCCGAAGTTACCACATGCGGTGATGCACACAGCCTAAGGAGGGTGCGTGAATATCATCACACAGGGTTGCGTTATTAAACATACAGTACAGTGCGAACGATCCTTGTTGCCCATCTTCGGCTGGTCAAATTCCAGAGTATGTTTTCCCAGTTTCTTCTTTTGCATTGACCAGGATCGCACAAAAATTTCATCAGAATGTGCAGTGAGAATGTCGTCCCAATCTTTGGACCTTGTGGGTGACCATGCCATGGATGTGATAAGCGGGAACTTGAGCGAAGAGGTCGGAATTGATAAGGATGACGCTTTCTTCGCAAGTGAGCCTGAAAATAGTTGAATAGTGTGGAGGATATATCCTCGAGATGCGCACCTTGTGACAATTCGAATGAACGGGAATCCCTTACAACAGAGGTACACCTTAGGCTTCTATCGTGCGACGCAGTCAGCAGTTGCTTCCCTTCATCCCCGTAATATCGAATGAGGTGCGGAGGAGCGTGGTGACCTGCACGGAATTTCAAAAGTCGGGGAGCAGCATTGGGTGAATCGAACAGCCATTGCTGAAGTGAAGGTTCCTTTGAGCAAATATCTCCGGTTGAAGAAGAGCATGCCAACCTTGACACTGTTGTCTTCACCCGAGGTCAACAATACAGGTTGACCGGATATCCATTCCGCCGAAGTGATTGGCCCATCGTGCGCGCCGCGTATCATGTGAAGAAGACGACCTCCGTCCGTGAGATCCCAAATTGCTAGATGTCCTGTCGAGCAAGCAGATACCAAGATAGGATGTCCATCTGTACAAAGTGCCTTAAACGCCTCGTCTGGATTCAGATCAATTGGATGGCTCACCAGTCCTAAATGCGAGTGCACGTATTCCACCACCCTCCATCCTCACCCGTATGAGGCGTTCATCCGTTCTGACATCATGAATGGATATCTCTCCCGACATAAACCCAATACCGACAACATCAATGGCGGGGGATTGGACCAAGGCGGATATTGAGGTGCCAAGAGAACCAGCTAGTGACGTCCCTCGGAAAGTCGTAAGGTTGGTGGCTGAGAAATTATATATACAGGTGCTAGTATAATCAGGATCCATTGAGAAGTGATTTCAGGAAGACAGCACCTGGTTTTGATATTCCATAGCTGCAGACTGCCATGAACGCTAGCCACTAGGACTTTATTGAGGTAAGTGGAGGGATGAAGAATAAAGACGGCAGTGAAGTCAGTCTCAAACTGAATCGTTGACCGAAGCACTGTAGAGGAACATCAACAAATTTGCAATGCACAAATCTCAATGCGGACCTCCATCAGCTGCTTCCCAGACAAACATTTTGCTGCCCTCGTCCGAGAGGGCTAATAGATAAGGACCGAATATTATCATAGATGTAAGTGATGAGCCTAGGATATTAGTGATTCTTTGACACTATACTGTGTTGAATGTGAGATCCTATGTGCATGAAAGTTTCTTACCTCTTTTCCACGTAAGTATTTGATGGCATATGGACCAGTTGTAACCCAAACGGCATTCCCATCCATAGCCATGGATGAGATATCGTGAGGTGTTTCAGGCCCTGAAATCGAGTTCAACGTGTGCATAGTGCTGGCACAAGCAGGAGATAGCGAGCCTACCAACAAACAGCAAAGTCATCTTTTCTCCCTCCCAGAGAGCCCAGGAGGAGCCAAGACATGTAAGAATATGAATGCGAGGACCACCAGTAGCACCTTTGAAAGATCTAGTCTGAACTGCGAATGGTATATGATTCGTGACTAGCCCAAGGGCTCGGAAGGGCACAAATAAGCCTTTCCTGCTAAGATTGTGCTTGCTATCATATTGAGAATACTTGCGAATTTTTTTGGGGGGAGACGAAGACTGATGATCGCCTATAGTGTTGCTGAGCAAAGCTGCCATGATTATACGAGATACTATATCTTGATATCCCCCCGAGTATAACGTATTCCTTGGAAGGCTAACGAGATATCAGAAGAGAAATTTAACATAGCCACATCCTCGATGTTGGCTTCATCGCATTTGTTCCTCGCTGTCTCTCTGCTCGTTGCAATACTGGGCCTCATTGGTCTGTTGACTTTCTTTATCCCTGATTAGTGACTTAAAAAAAAATCGGTTTTATAGCTGTTCTTATTGCAAGGCATAAGTCTAGTTCAAAAGGCAATTCGATCTTACTACTTGGTCCTTCTTTCTCAGGAAAGACATCCATACTTTCATCAGTGAGCCCTATTCTGCTATATCTTTCCGATATGAGGTCAAATATTAGCAGCTGGTTTATAGGCAGAATCTACCGACTCACGCGTCCTATCAGACCAATGTTGCCCTCTATTCACCCCTGGACTCGACCGCTACTGTACGAATAGTGGATATTCCTGGTCATCCACGTATCCGAAATCAATTCCAGGATTATCTCAAGGATGCAAAAGCGATTGTTTTTGTTGTAGACGCAAGCACCATATCGCGTACTGGACCTGCTGTGGCGGAGTGAGTTGGCCTTGTATATTGGTTTCCAGCACAATTTAAATATACTCCAATAGGCACCTTCATGTCATAATGCACGCATTGACATCCCTACCACCATCTCACACACTTCCTTCAGTGCTTATCTTGGCTCATAAGGCCGACCTTCTGAAGGCCCCTTCCACTGTTGGAGACACAGATTCCTTAGCAGTGAACCGTGTCAAGGCTATCTTGGAAAGGGAGCTAGAGAAGCGTAGATCAGCTCAATCATCTCGAATAGCTGTTGAAGGCTTGGGCGAGGAGGGCGAGATCTCGGAGATTGGAGGTTTGGAGTGTACTGCAGCTAGTGGATTGTTCCGGTTTGCAGATTGGGAAGGGGGGGAAATTGGATTTGTCAGTTCTTCGACAAAGACACTGAGTGAAAAGACAGAAGAGACGGTGGGCCTCGATGGCCTGAGGACTCTGAAGGATTGGTTATTACTACTACGATAGTTGTAGTAGTTCTCCGTACTTTTGCTCTACTGGATTCTGTGGCTATGCCAATTATTTGTCTACATCCCTCGGATCAAATACAAATCACATAAATATTTGTTTGTGGGGGTTTTGTCTCTTCATCTGCCACCTTTTAGACAGTGCCCATCCTGTTCTTCAAATTCGTGCCGGGTGAGGCGATTATGGTGATGCAGAGAAGAACTTCGGCCGGGTAAAAGAACTTAGCCAACCTGTAGCTTTGGTGGAATGAGTGTCAGACCTATCCTACATAACTCTGTTCTTGTTGAGTTCGTACACAATATATAGCCTCATCATTGTATTTCCCTCTAACCTGTGCATCTTCACAGTAAAAGCAATCTTCAGCAGATATTCATACTAGATTCGTATTAACTAAGCTTCGTAAAGCAGTGACTTTGAACTCCTCATTCCTGCACGAAATAGAACTACGATATCATTTCTCTTGATTATCTTGCGAATACACTCAATGATCTGTTACGTGACATTGCTTCCAAACATATCAATATTGGATACAAGCTCGGCAAAAAAAGTAGGCAGGAAATGCTATGTCGATATATACTACGCTTGTAAAGCTTTTGTAGATATGTACATAGTATTGGTAGCAATTGTCTTGTCCATACGGACGAACCTGGTCACATGTGAATGAGTGGACACATTTCCAATAACTTCGTGCTCTTCATCCTACCTCAATATCCCGTCTACTCAACATGTCTTCTCATCGTCAACGACGAGCCAAACGCCAGCCCATCGGACTTCAGAATTCGGTGACACCCTGGGGTTGGGTCGGCACAGAAGCTACAACACCAGCTGAGATCATACTCGAGCAGAGGCTGAGAGCATGTGGTTTGTCTACTACAGCTTTGAAATCGACTTGTCCCAACAGGTTTAGTAGCAAATCTGAGGCTACACAGGAACCTGCGTTATTGATTCCACCATGCGACAACATTATAGTTGTAGACGAGGAGGAGCCTATTAATTGTAGTCGCAAAACGTGTAAGACATCCCCGACTTGTTTGAACTATCTGGGACAAGAGCTATGGGATAGTGACGGTATCTAGCCCATGTACATTGAAAGTTCATAACGGCAACTGATCCCTTGGTTCACCAGAGCGTAGCAACAAACTCTTCTTGAAGTATGCCAAACCTGGAGAGGATCCTGAACTAAGGCGCAGGAAGGATGGGATCCCAGTTGGATTAAAAGTAAGCTTCTCATCAATATCCATGGCAGGGTTGCTGAGCAACTTTGTTTAGAACTTGGGTGCGACATGCTATGCGAATGCCTTCCTCCAGGTAGCTCAGCACCAGCTCCTTCATGCTTCTTGATATGATATTGTCTCACTTTAAATCAGGTCTGGTATCAAATTATTCCGTTCCGTCAAGCTGTCTATGCTTGTCAATTTCTTATGGAAGCGAACACTAATTTCGAAGTATATGCGTGTTAATTGTCCACCCAATGCTCCCTGAATGCTTTTTAGCTTTCACCCACGTATCAACTACAGGTGACTTTCGCCGCTCTTCAAGGAGGCACACAATCAGTTTTCAATCCAAGCAAGTTTGTAGAGAGTTTACAGTTACGCACTGGCGAACAGCAGGATGCACAAGAGTATGATCTTTTCTATCTACTTGACTATTACCATGGTTCATCCATCTCCGTACCAGGTTTTCCAAGCTTTTTATGTCTCATTTACAAACGGAATTCCAGAAACAAACGCAACCAGACCTCCGATCCTTGATAACAGATCAAGTATGAGTGGAAGCTGTTCAACCCGCCGAATCGATTGATTCACTGATGTATCACTAGTTCGAAGGTCGGCTTGTGTATGCAACTACCTGCCACGGCTGCCAGAATCGTACCGAACGGGAAAGCGAGTTCCTCGAACTAGAAATGAATTTCGAGGTGCTGAGTCTGCATACCAAGCTTTGTTACAATATCCTAACCACCTATAGAACAACTCATCACTAGCCCAGTGCATCTCCAGACTTCTTGCGGAAGAGACCCTTTCTGGAGACAATAGGTGCCCTCATCAACTTCAGATTGTATAATACTGACTTATGCCCTCTTATCTTTATCAAAAAGATACCACTGCTCCCATTGCAATAGTATGCAAGATGCTGGTCGGAGCTTAGTATTGAAGCAGTTACCTGCTGTTCTTCATTTCTCGCTTCTTCGTTTCGTCTATGATGTTGTTTCTATGTCCCGCAAGAAATCAAAAAGTACTATATCCTTTCCTGAAGTCCTGGACATGTCGCAGTTCCTATCACAATCGAGCCAACAGGCGGGCGAACGCCAAATATACGACCTTCGAGGTATTCTTTTACACAAAGGTCCCAGTGCTTACCATGGGCATTATGAGGCTCAGATCTATGATGTTAGGTATGATCGGGTAGACTCTGTCGTGTTATTCCTCATGGATCCCACGTAGTATGAAACGGTGGTTTCAGTTCGATGATGAAATCGTGTCCGGGATTGAAGTGCTCGGTGAGCCCAAGAAAGCGCCTAAAACACGAAGCGATGATAGTTCGTATGTTATTTTTCATCCTCTACAGGTTGGATCCCAAAATTATCACTAGTGAGCCATCATCCCGAAAGCAATCACAACGCCCTGCGAAACGTCGCAAGATAGTAATTAGTGAAGATGAGATGTAGGTCACCTCGCTCCACCTGCCACAATCGTCGATTGATGGCTTCCAACTAAAGGGACACTGTGGAAACCAAAGTTATGAAGACAAGAACAGACGAGTAAGTTACACATCCCATGTCTCTATCTCTTATAACGTTATCCATGACCAGGAGTGTTATCCATTCAAAGGACGCCTACATGCTTGTGTACAGTCGTCGATTGCAGGATGCCCAGGGCACTGATGGACAAATTCCAGCTGTCCCAGAGTCGGCTTCTGCTGTCGTCAATGAACTAAACAACAATTTCCTCAAGGAATGTGACATATACACAAGCACGTGAGCCGGTTCTGCTCATCTTCGTTTTCTCACTACATCAGCATTCCCAGCGTTAAACAGAACCGTTCAAAATTCCAACAGTTTCGTAACCAGATTATAGAGATCTACCGTTCATGGGACACGAACAACAGGGAGGTTAGTTGCTAGGCATTGTATCTCGTGAGTTTTTTCTAAACGTGCGCAGGCCGCATCTGTCGTCAGCAGAGATGCACTGGAAAGCTGGTTGACTGAGCATGCTCCCGCTTCCTGCTTCTCGCTTCCTTTGGCTGCAAATGACACTTCTGCCCCAAAATTATATCGCCAGATATCCAACAAGGATATTGTGTGCCCACACGATGGCCTTGACCCTAATTCTAGGCTTGCGATGAAACTGATAAAAATGGTAAGGCATCCTCCCCCTTTGACAAGATTGATCTAACTATCTACAAGGAAGCACTGGATGCCATCAAAGAGAAGACTGGATGCATATTTGAACCTCAAATCTATCCTCGTGATGTTTGTCATATCTGCACAGAATTGCAGTTCACCGGTACGTGGGACTTCACAACACTCCACAATTATTCATTTCATCAGAAAGGCTCTATGCCATACGGCATCCTCAACTCGTACAACGTTTCGACTCCCTGCCAGACACTGATGCAAGTTTCTGGATATCAAAACGGTGGCTCAGGGGTATATATTCTCGGCCAATTCTCAATTTAAGGTTCGCTCATGTACAATGCGTTTCCAGATTGGAGATCAGCTATCCCAAAAATGCACATACCATACCAAGGGGACTTATCTCCCGACTCTCCAGAGTTCGACTCTCATGTAAGATGTGGGCATGGAGGTTTGTCGCTGAATAAAACTCTGAGAAGGAGTATTTCTCGATCAGTTAAGCGATCCGATTTCCCCCCTGATGCATACTAAAGCGTATCAGGGGGCCCTTTTACTCCAAACATTATATCCTGATTGGCACCCGTTGCCGTCTGACCAAGAGGAGTGCCTCTTTTGCCAACAATTGGTGGAGACATCCAAAGATAGTGCAGTAAAACTCCGCAAGCTAGCTGAGGAGGAAAAGGTGCCTTTGGTTTACATTCAATATGAAATTACAACTCAAAGGAGAAACCAGACTTTGCTCAGTCAAATGTACCAAGATCTCATAGATGGCAATATTACTTTCTTGGAGAGCTGCTCTTATGCGATACTCCCAAGTACTTTTACTCGGTCGTGGCGGCAGTGGTTATTCCGTCCTGCCGACAATCCCCGACCTATTCACATTGACACAGAATCCTTATTCTGCGAGCATAAAAAGCTTAATTTTGACCCTAATTCGACGGCCGACACGAATGGATCTATTGTCATGGTGAAACTATCTGATTGGAGGGTCCTTGTCCAACAGTGAAATCATTTTAACACAGTATTTTCTTCTGCATTTCTCATCTTCTCATAGGTACAGTGCAGGCCCAGCGATTATATCAACAATCAATTTACTGGATGATGGTACCTATACGTTTGTTCATGACACGCCGACTTGTGTTGACTGTAGGCTGCGACTGTAAGCTTCCTCCACTGATAACATTACTGAACCTCACTTTCGGTTTAGCAAAACGGACTTCATTGAAACATCAATTACAGTACTACTCCATGGGGTTAAACCAAATGACCCGAGTGTACTGGCAAGACCTGCACCCCGTCCTCATCAAGCTATTCTGAAGCAGCCAGGTGCCACCCGCCGTTCGAAGAGGATTCGTGACTCCAACAATTCTGTAGAGCAGAGGAAGATCAAGGTTACTAAAACCTCTTCAGTCAAGGATATCAGAATACTGGTGGGTGATGAGGTTCTTGAGCGAGTGTCAAACGCGAGCTAATCTGTATTCACAGGTCCAGAATGCCTTTGACATACCGACGATTTACCAGGCTCTTTATTACAATGGTAGAGAGCTACAAAATGACGACACGGTTGCAACGCTGAATATCTTGACAAACGATATTCTGGACCTTTACCGTCATCCTGAAGAGGTTAGCTCTACTGACGAAGGAGCAGAAGACCGCGCACGAGAAGGCCCCGGGTTTGGCGGAACATTATTACTAAGATCCATAACGCCTGAAGTAGATGGTAAAATTTCATGCTCAAGGTGTACTTTCTCAAACCCAGTTGGCGCTGAGGTTTGCAAGATATGTGATGAATCTCTATTGTCTATGCCTTAATTTTGGGGAACTCAATTACTAGAATCTTTCGCGTCTGAAGTAGATGTTCAAGCCTCTTGATGTTCAGGCTGTGGTACATAGTATATTGTCATTGTCGATACCTTGATTACTCCTAAAGCTTGAAAGCTTGAAATTTGGTGATGTCACTTTAGCTATACTGAATGCGTAAAAATAGGCTGAAAGGCAAAGTGGATGCTGTAACAGTGATCTCCCCTCCTTCAGGTACTAACTCAGAGACCTTTTTCTCAAGATTTGGTCTAGTGGCTTGCTCCAGTTGAGGTGGCGCTTGTAAGTATATTTGCTTCGTTGGTGTGGATAGGGATGGTTTCTTAATTTGACTGGTGCGATTATGTAAGTGACGCCGAGGGAATTCGTAGAATAGAAATCATACATGTCCTGCTTCTCTATCAGCATTTCGATAAGTTGTTCGACTGTCCAATCTGGAGATATGGAGATGTCTAGGGCCTCTCCACCACAAACCGGACAGTCTGGCCTGCGCTCGTGTTCAAACGTGAATGAGTAGACCCCATCTGTGCCTATGAGCATAAAGTAATTGTTCAGGTAGGCAGCTGAGCTAGTAGCTATCTTGAAGGCCTCGTTGCAGCATGATGCTAAGGATTGAGACCTCAGGCCAGTCAAAATGAAACTAGGGTAAGAAGGGTTCACCAGCAATGATAGCATTTGTGGAAGCAATAGCCGGGATAATATTCTTGACGACTCCTTGAGTAAGTGACCACGTTACACCCTCGATATTAAATTCTTTCGCTCGAGCAGCAGCAACAGAATATAGCCACGCTATATGCTCCGGGTCATCCGTATCCATGGTTTTCTCTCCATGAACGCGGGGCCACTCCAGAACAGAAGCCCATTCAATACAATGTTCAGGTAACCGGGGGGTGTTCGCAATGGTACAGATAGGGAAAACAGTTGGTTTGGTGAGCATGTCAAGCGAGCATTCATAACATGAAGTTACAGTTGGTAAGATAACCCTAGTTTGGCCTTGGAAACCTATAGCGAATTGAGCCAGTATGTACAAGCCATAGCAGGAAGGTCAGTGCAGACTGACCTTCAGTTCCGCCATCAATGAGTGGTTTGAGACTTTCTGGATTTTCTGGGTTCACAAGGTTCACCAGAGTGGCGTTGATCCATCGGCGAGCCTCAACAGAATCCAAGCCACAGACAACAAGATTGAATTGCAGATAATAGTCGTCGTCCTTGTCTTGTATCTTTCCATGGTATCTTTGCACGGAAATGAGCGTAACCCAGAAGATCACTGGTGATGTCGGCTTACGGGGTCACGACAACGCCCGGCACACGCTTCATGATATATTCTGCAGCAATAATAGCCTTGGGCTTTCCTACATCTTTCGGTCTATCATGCATAAGAAGTGAGAAAACCTTGATATCGAGTTCCATACCGGAAGAGAAACTGTCGATTGAGGTTACTTATATCAATAGTATCCATATCGATGACATGAATATCCTTGAAGCCAGTCAGTGCCAGATTTGCTAGTATCTCGCATCCCAAACCACCAGCCCCGATGACTAAAATTTTACATTGATCTCTAAGGAAAGATTTAACCTAGTGTAGTCTGTAAGGCTGATGCTGCACATTGGAGAACGTTGTTTACTTCAGCACCGGAAAGAAAACTTGGATCGGTACGAGGTCCTGGCTTGTCTAAGACTTGATCTATGTGAAAATATCTCTGAGGCCAGTCATTAGAGGCTTCACCGTTCTGGTGAACGAAGGATTGAGACATTGTGCTGGACAGTAGAAAGTTTCAAAGACCCTTGGGTGCATGTGACTGGAGATTGTTCCGAACCAACACAACCAAGATGACTCTGGCTCCTACAGTATCGAGACTTCCGCATGAGCTTTTGATCAAAATATTCTACTTTGCAACCTATATCCACGGTGCTCTTCAGACAGGCGAAACAGACTATAACACGATCATAGCATTTACACGAGACACAAATGGGATCAACATCCAGAGACGTTACGACGAGACGATGAAACTCAAGCTTGCTCTGACGTTAGTTTGCAAGATATGGCACGCGCTCTCTATGGAACACCTGTTCGAATACGTTCGATTTTACACTGCCCATCAAGTTCGCAAGTTCTCTTACCTCCTTCAGTCACGGTCTAAACAACCTGGGGCTTCTGATATTAGTCGGTTGGTTAGAAGAATAGATATCGCACTCGACGGAACTCATGTGTGGTCAATCAAGACTTCCAACGCGTTGGCCCATGTAATCATCAAATGCCGGAATATGATAATTTTCTCGACTGCTTTCTGTACTGCAGATGAGGATATCTTCTCAAGGAGCTTGCACCATCTCTGTCTCTGTCGCCAGTTACGCAGGTTGGAGCTTCGAACTTCTTTAGCGTTGTCATCCAGATTGTTAGTCGGTGTAGCTCCTTCACTCGAGGTCCTCTGGATAATACCTTCAAGGAGATTCAGTGCGCCATCAAATCCCTCTCGCACGTCTCTCCTTCGCCTTCATACATTTGTTATCTCTTCGCAGATTGGCATTGACATAGATCTCTCCGTTCACCTTGACATGCCGTCTCTCGTCACTTTCTCCTCAGAATACATAGATCAATTGCCAGTTTTACACCATCATGGATGCCGCCTCCTTCATATATGCATTCCTAGTACGGACAAAGTCCATTCGTATATGATTCATTGCCCAATCGTGCAACAGATCATCCTTCAGAATTATGGTTCCTTGCTTCCACTGCTTGAATCATCCGAGGCAGCTACTTATTCGTCGATTATCGTTATCATCGTTGAGGATCCTATTTTGCTTCAACCAAAGTGTATCGATGATCTCGACCTTCTTCTACATGCATTGCAGAGTCTCATATCCCCTGTCGTTTTTCCCTCACTACAACGCCTACGTCTCTTTATGCCCTTAACTGGCTACCTTGCAACAGCTAGCTCATTCGAATTCTTTGAGCACTGGAAGTTGACTGTACGGAAATGGCTAGATAACTGTGAAGAATTGGGGGTGCTTGTCGAAGTAAGTCAAGGTGCAGAATGTCAAACTGCAGATAACTGGACACCGTTGGTGAACCTTTTGGATAGATGGTTGACTAGCCTTGTAATCAGGGGCATGGAACAGGGCCTTAGTGAGGAATAAATGCCGTTGTGCGATTGTTCTGGCGTTTCATCCCCACAAGGCAGGTGGTCTAACTTGCCATACACGAGTACTGTGGAAATAAGCCTCAGCCTCATGCAGATATAACTATGTGCTTCTATTACTCATAGCCGTCCAAGCCATGCCACGTTTTCTCGCTATGTCATGTTATAAATATATACCAGTTGGCACGTGCTTGGACGCTTGCAAAGAGCAATACCTTGAGTACTTAAGGAGTGGAGCCACGGTGATAATATTAATAAGATCTCCTTCGCGAGCTCATTTCCACCACTTTCTCACCCCCACGTCCAGCTTATTCTCGATGACTGTTCGGTTTGAGAACGACGAGAACGATAGGCACGACGCGGACTCAGTGGTGACAGAGACAAGTCCTCTACTAGAGCCTGATGTCACACTAGGAATTGACCCAAGCTCAAGTTGTATTCCGAACCAGTGGATGAATAGACCTTGGTGGAGGCGCCCATCGCCATGGTGGTAAATTATATTGCTACTATCGATTTGGGTCACTTCGCAGATATTTTCTATCTACAGGCTCTTAATCGCAATTCCTGTCTCAACTATCTCAAAGTCTGCAACATTAGCTCCCCAGATTTCTGCCTACACTCGACTTGTTTGCCACCATGTTACGTCATCTCAGAAGCATGAAGCCGATAAACACCTGGAGATCAATCCTTTAACTTGGCTAATCAACTTGGGTTCCGCATCATCCTATGCATCTGGTGACAGCTGTGCCTCTGATCCCCATGTTCAAGCTACAGTGGCAAAACTAATTGCAGGTAGCTACTTTTTGCTATGTATTCCCTGTGCAAGCTAGTTCCGATGGTCATCTCCTAGTTATGGCCACATCCATGGGCTTGTTGAGTTGTATCACTACCGGCTGGTGGGGTTTGGTACATGGCTGAATCTTCGTAGTCCTGGCCGCTCTAGCTCACTAACAACTCACACATAGTATTCTGATCGTCATGGCCGCACTCGTGTTATGGGAATATGCTTGCTTGGCTTTCTGTTCAATGATATCGTTTTCATCACGGTAGCAAATTTCTCCCAAAGTATACCAGGAAGTTATTGGAATCTTGTTATGGGTCCTATTATTGAAGGCCTTCTTGGCGGTAAGCATATAACTCCTAATATAGTTTGGATCTCATGCCCATACTTTTTTTCAGGTTTTACCGCGTGTCTAGCTGCATATCATGCATACATTGCAGATACGACGGCTTCAGGGGCCAGGTAATAATGCTATCTGCTATCACGGAATGTTTGGATTATTCAGTCATATCCAGATCGCATATCTTTTCACTTGCATTAGGTCTTGTGTTTACTGGAATGGCGATAGGTCCAAGTGTCGGGAGTCTGATTATAAGTGCAACGGGACATCTTCTATCCGTGTTTTACATGTCTGCTATCGTTCATGGTGCCTTTGTTGTCTATGGTGCGATTATTCACAATTTCCTGCATTCGCGTCTCATTGTACTCTCCTTGATATGCAAGTCTGGCTTATTATGCCCGAGTCAGTAACAAAACAGAGCATGTTCGCGGCGCACAGACGCTACCATATTATTGGTTCTCCGGCTTCACAGCAAGGACTTCTCTCGGTTTTGAAGAAAGTCCTATCGTTCTTGGCTCCGTTATCTGTGCTACTTCCTCCTGCTGCCTCCACCGATTTCATTTCAAAGAAATCAAGACAGGATTTCAATCTCACCTTCATAGCTGCCGCTTATGGATTCTCGGTCCTACTTATGGTTGAGTATTGACTCGTGCCTTGTTTGGTTTCCATTGACTTTACCACTCTCAGGGGTTGACGTCGTATCAGTTTCAGTACGCTAGTTCAACGTTCCATTGGGATGAGAAACAGCTCGGCTTGGTTCTAAGTTTGATTAGCACAGTCCGGGCTATTAACCTCATGATCGTTCTTCCTGGTGAGAGTTCTAAATCTGTTGTGGCTCTGGAGTTTCGTTTGTCCGATGATTCTAAATGGCCCATAGCTTTAATCAAGTATTTCAAACCTGCACCAATTGTGCGTCTTAGGGAAGACGACAATTCGCCATCTTCTGATGCTATTGGATGCAATACCTCTTTGGACGTGCTTCTCCTGAGAGGCTCCTTATTACTCGAAATCATCGCTTTCATCGGTTTAGCGTCTGTGCGACATCCTTTAGGCTACATTGCTTTCAGTATCTGCGGGGCGTTTGGCACAGGTCCTCTATGCTTGCAGCTAGCTCCATTTGACAAATCCAAACTGATAATTCCTCGCTCTCAGGGGTTTCTCCTGCTGCTCATAGCCTTGCTCTGGAAACATTTGCAGCACGAGGCGGTCACGAAACCGGTAGACTTTTCGGTGCCTTCAGTGTTGTGCAAGCTCTGAGGTTGAGTCAATGTTATCCACTTCAACCGAGTTAGAGCACTTACCATCAGAATAGTTCTCAGATCATTGGCCCCTCACTTTTTGGATTCATTTATATGACCACTGTTGCTACCTTTCCTAGCGCCATTTTTGGCTTGAGTGCTCTCTGCATTTTTATAGCTTTCGTTTTCTCTTGTCTGGTTAGTGCTCCTGGATCTCAAAACCGCGATTTCACAGTACCTGAAGAAGCCTGAGCTATTTGCTCATTATAATAATATTACATCATGTATGCTGTATTCCAGGTTTTAGCTTACTTTACATTTTGATAGTGAATATTGAATATTGAATATTCGAGTAAAAGTCGATCATCGTTTGCAGCAACTCAAAAGTAGTTGGCCAGGGCACAGGTGAAAAGAACGTCAACGTGACTTGTCCCTTGTTTCCTGACTCCCTAACTATTGCGGCTTGCCATTGAGTACACCACGCTCAAACTTGAATCGTCCACATGGACCTTCGCCGCATAGCTCAAGCAAACGCTGCCAATGCCACTCCAAGTAAAAGTAGTAGTGCTGGCTTCAGCTCAATCGGAAAATTTTCAGAGTCTCCTGGTACCCCCAACACGCCTGTAACCCCGCTGAACCGCGTTTCTGCTGGCTATTACCGCTCTCCAGCCTCTACGCCATCCATATCCTCTTCTACACCCTTTGACTGGGAAGCAGCGCGCTCCAGAAAACCTCCTCCATATGGCTCACCTGTTCAAGTCATAAACAAGGGTCCAAGACCTAGTGCTGTCAGTAATAAAGGTCCTACTAAAAGATTCGTGAAGAAAAAGGGGCTTCTTGAGAGGTGCTGATTGTCCATTTGCTCATGCCACACTGTTGAACCTCATATCTTCTAAGGATAATAGACATTCCTTCCAGAATCGCATTCGAGATTGCTGTATTTCCCAATAACGTTCCCCTTCCAGTACCATCCACGTCCGCCTCTATCATTGGTAGCGCTTTACATGTTATACACCTATATGTCCGGGTCTGTCAAATTTCCAAAGTTCCAGATTCCGACTTAGGATGGGAGGATATGTATCGAGAGAGCAAAGATCGGAGCTGGTTTGACTGGGTGCGTCCTTCTCGACTCTACGACATCCTCCTCCTGAGCCCAAAGATATAGACTATACCAGCGACTCTGATGCTCATAGCAGGTTCATTTTTTAACTCAGTCATACTGTTCTCTCGTATTAAGCTATACCGATTGCATCAACGACCCGATCCCGTTTCCTCCCCAAACGCGAATTTTGTATCAGCTCAATTGGACTTTGAACCATTAGAACTTCCATCACTTGTATCTCGCATAAGCTCAGGACTGTGGTACACATTCTCGTATTCATGGAGATGGCTTCTGGGTCTGAGCCTACCTGGCACGAACGTGTCCAACAGCAAGGTATTAAAAGTACAACAGCTTCAGATGTGGACTCCTGGTCAACTGGAAATGAAACTGTTTTGCGTTTATTCACCTGTTCATGCATTCCTCTGGCTATCAATCGGCTCGTCGAACTGGATTCTCATGACCTTCATCATGGGTCTAGTTACTGTTCAGGTTCGTACTCGTCCCCTGGTTTTTGCAGTTTCGTTATCTGACTCTTGTTCCAGCTGAACGCGATGATGTACTCGTACAACGCTCTCATCAAAGACAAGGAAATAATCGCTGCGGAGGTCATGCATGAGTACAACGAGGGAGTAAGTTCCCTTAACACTGCTATAATTATGTCATATTTGATTCATGTCATCTCCTAGTTTGTTTATCCTCGCATTAATCCCGTCCGGAAGGATGTCGCAGTGATGACCCACCAATCTGAGGTAGTCAATGTTTGGGAAGACTAGATTCCTTGCTGTTAATGTAACAGGGACACAGTATGTGCACAAAGATAGACCTGCGCAAAGATAGACCTGTGCATGTAAATCGGAGCTAGCCCTCTGGCTCTCCTACATAAATTTGGCCCTTCTGGACGACTACTATATGTAGCTCGTGGTTATGTCTTATTTTGATCACGCCCAAATTCTAAACTTCGGTATCTTTTCCCGTTGAGCTGAGCTTTTTCTCTAGGAATGCCCTTTGATCCGAAGTCTCAGCTGATGGATGTGAAAGACAGTGATTCCTGCTGCAATGAGTGGTAAACTGATCGCAGAGTTTTGTCTTTCATCCTTATCTTCTGCTAGTACTTGAGCAAGCATATTACTCAATGAACATAAAGAATAAATTTATTAGGTTTACCGCATTAAATCTGCAAGTTTACAGGTCATTGTCAATCACCTAACGTTCAGCTCATCCTTAGCATTCAGAATCCCTTCTTCCACTGCATGGACAGCCGGCAGCCAGCTAATGAGGAAGGATGCATAACACGAGAACTTATCTCACTGAATATATGAACAGACTTGGTGCAATTCTAGTGATATAACTCCCAGATGTTGATACATGGCAAATACTCGTGTTTCAATTCGTGTCCTGATGCACTTCTTTGTAGAACTTGATCAAGTCATTAACATCTTCTTTGCTTCCGAGGAAAACTGGGCAGCGATCGTGTATCCCCTTCGGAACAATATCCAGGATTCGCTGAGTACCAGTTGTGGCCAGTCCGCCGGCCTGAGGAAAGAATTCAGGGCGGAAATAGTGGCAGAACGGATGAAGTTACGCACTTGTTCTGTGAGAAATGCCATCGGAAAAGCTTCGTACAAAATCCTGAGTTTTCCTTTTTTGCTCTTCTTGTCATCCGGATATCCGAAAATGCCACCATACAACAGAGTACGGTGAACATCTGCAACCATAGATCCGATGTACCTTGCACTATATGGTGTCTTGGGTGGAGTCGGAAATTTAATTGATTGAAGATATGCAGTTACGGCTGGGTAGAAGTACATAGAATTGCCTTCATTGAAGGAATATATTTTTCCTCTTGTTGGGATTTGGATCTATGTTGTGGCTTGAGTCGCGATGAGAAGTAAATAGAGAAACAAATGAACTTACTCCGGGGTGAGTGAGAATGAACTCACCAAGGGCAGCATCGAGAGTATAGCCATTGACACCTGATCCCGTGGAAAGCACTAGGTTACAAGAAGAACCATACCTGTATCAATTGATAAGTCACGTAAACAAGATGAAAGGCTGGCCATCTTAAAACTTGCATCGTATATCCAGCGGCAACCATCTCGCTTCCTGGTCTCAAAACATCTGAGATAGAGCCTTCCGACCCTGGTTGCTAGTGATGAGAGTCAGATCATCAAGCGGACAGGTGAGTACTTGAAGACTATACACACTATCCTGTAGATACCGAAGATAGTACCGATATTGACACCAGCATCTATGTTGCTACTTCCATCGAGAGGATCGAATACAACGCAGTATTTCCCCTTATACCTTCCCTCAATGATAATAGCCTCGTCGAGTTCCTCCGAAACGAGGACCGCTGTACGACCGGACGCTCGCAACGAATTGACCATGATATCATTAGAAAGGACGTCCAACTTCTTCTGTTCTTCACCTTGGACGTTGGTCTCTCCAGCCAAACCAATACTAATAAGAAATAAACAATTAGTCGTAATCGGGGGGAAAGGGTATGCGGATACAGATTGATGAGGCGGGCTTTCCGGACATTGGTAGCAATGAACTTGGATGTGGTTTGGATCGCCGTCAGCAGCAAAGTGAGATCTCCTGTCGCAGCAGCACCAAGCCGAAGCTGGTCACTGAGGACATGCCTAGAAACCACAAGTCCGATAGTCAGCAAGCAATACGTTACTATATCTGATCTATGAGGACAAGAACCGAGTAAGGGTGATAATATCAGTGCTTGGTGCCCCTTCGGTGGCCATGATAGGTGTCCACAAAGAGATCGCAGATGAGAAGGTGAAACGAGAAGCCTGGATCCGAGACGCTTGGGTCTTGATGATCACGGTGGTCCGCCTTTTAGGAGTCCGGACTCTCCACCAATCCCTACGGTCCGCGTTCCGCCCGGCTTTAACGGCCTCATCCATGAACACAGAAGAGATAAAGGCAGGAGGGTTGAAAGTATCTTGCGAACTTTCAAGTGGGTAGTGGTAATCATTAAATTGCGTATGCCCAGATATTCATCAGGTACAAATACAATCGAGGATACGTTACACGATAACAAACAGAAGACAGTGCAATGCAAAGTAATTGTAGAATGTTCAAGTAACGATGTTGATAATGGTAATGCAAGGAGTTGTGATGTGGTGAAAAAGTAAAGATGCGAATAAAAACATGTTGAGTAATCAGTAGTTGTTTATTAGTTTCAACGCTTTCTTTTCATGCCAATGCCTGCAACCGGGTCTTTGACTTTCCTCGTCCGCAATGGAACAGAGAAAGATGAAACGTTAGCGACATACTTCTCCAAAGCCACGTTCGAGACTGTATCTTCTTCCGGACCATGAATGCCGCTCAACTTGAGAGCGGCGACAGATGGTGAGGTAGCGTCTAGGGTAGGAGGCTCTAATTCTTCGTCATCCGAAAGCTCTTCGTCCCCGTGCTGTTCATCCTCAAGAGTCCTAGAAGAATCGACGTGGGCTATGGCGGCTACAATGTCCGCTACATGTTTTTTCAGTGGATCACCATAATGTCGGAACTCCAGAGAAGACGGAGGGTGGCCATTTGGATTGAACATGGCTGTGATAGTCCGTACCGATTCCTCAAGATCCCCGTCATCGTCGTCATCTTCATCCGTGTCAAGTTTCTGCTTTTTGGTCGACTTGAAATTATATCTCCTGAGAAGATACCGCTATTGCATGGTTACAACAGAGCTAAACACAACACTCACACATTTGGATCCGGCTCCCAATCGGGATCATGAGTTCTCATATGCTGAGTTAGAGTGGTACGCCTTGTGAAGGTCTTGTCGCACATAGGGTCTTCGCATTTATATGGTCTCTTGCCTGTGTGAGTCCGCCGATGACGTGCAAGACTGCTCGAATCTCCGAAGGTCTTTCCACAGCCGGGATATTCGCAAGAGTGTGGCTTTTCTCCTGTGTGAACACGCAGGTGAACCTGAAGTGCAGAGCGCTAATGGTGTTTAAGTATGATAGTGAGCGAATTAACTGAGTATAAAACGAACTCACTTGAATGAAAGTCTTCCCGCAATCTTGATGACTACAGACAAAAGGACGTTCACCTGTGTGAATGCGCATATGTCGAGCAAGGTCGCTCTTGCGAGTGAACGCCTTGTTGCAATTCTCAACTTCACATGTATGAGGGGCCTTTTCCTTTTCTTTTGATTGTCGTGTTTTCTTTACAGAACTTGGCAGTGACGAGGAATGAGATGCTTGAACCGAGTGATGTATGGAAGATTGCACAGTTGGGGGGCAAGATGAATGTAATGATCTATCTGGTGCTCCTAAGTTAGAGACGATAGGAGACGTCTCTGGGTCATTAGAATGGTCAGAATCATATCGAGCAGAGAAGTGTTGAAGGATATCATGAATGTCGGAATACGATTCTTTCTCTGCAACGGATGGTGAGTCCGGAGAAGATCCTCGTGTGGGTGTACAAGGGTCAATCAATACACCGTCACTGTCGATAACTCTTGCTATTGTATCGTCGACATCACTCTGGTCAGAATCCTGATACAGATATGCAGATTCCTCGGAGCCTTTCCTCCTTCTATCCGCAGGTATCTTTGTTTGCAGGTCAACTCCTTCGCCAGCGGTGAGGGAATGAAATGAAGGAGCAGTACGTGTTCCTGGCTGAGAATCGCGAATGGGTGTTACTTGCGAAAAAGAATCGCCTTCGCGGCCGTGAGGTCCAGCAGAATGGGCAGCTTGCAGCATGGCAGCGAGACCACTAAGATTGATCCCGAGACTTGTCATAGTATCGGCATGTATATCTAAACGATGATCATTATCCTTGTCATTATGGTTGTGCGCTTGATGACTGTTCGTGTCCCGGAGTGAATCAGGCAACGAGCTGCTGTTCTGATTGAGCAGAGACGTGATTTCACGCTCTAGATTCTCTACAGAGTACGGTTCATCGTCATTTGGAAGATTTAAAGGCAGGGATGTGGGGGAAGAGTTTGTAAATTCATGGAGCTCTGAAATGATGGAAGCGGAGAAATATTCGGAGTTATGAGGGGGAGACTTATGATTACCAGTGTTGTTGAGAGCTAGGGAGTGCGAAAGCTGGTGGTTGCATGGATCATGTCCAGGGACAACCTCCGAGAGTTGTAGAGCCAAATCGGAGTGCATGGCAAGAATGAGAAGTGGAATTGTGTAGTTATTTTAGAGGATTAGGGATGAAAGGGGAAGCAGAGAGGGAGTGTGATGTCGTTGGAAGATGTTAACTTATGAAAGGAGGAAACAGCAAAGTCAGATGAAGTTGAAATTACATAATCATTTGTGACTTGCTTTTGTTCATTCCAGTGATTCCACCAACAAAGCCCAGATTGCTCATACCCTCTAAGAGTCTAAGTCTTAAGTCTTAAGTCTCTTCCATGAACGGGTACACTGTACAACAGTACATCCCAAAGAAGGGCGACAAGTTAAAGCGCCATCATGGCTTTAATGTTGTCCTCTTCATTCTTGGTACCCTATTACCCCCCTTGGGTATGTCTTCGTCTTCTCATTCTCCCACTCTAAACAACTTTCATCTAGCCGTTGCTGCGCGATTTGGCTTTGGGAAAGACTTTTGGATCAATCTTTTTCTCACTATCTGTGGTTACTTTCCAGGTATATCCTTACTTCTCCAAAATCCGACACTTTCCTTACCACCCACCCTATACACACTTTAGGCCATGGACATAACTTCTATATCCAGGTCAGTTGAGACAGTTTCCCTCTGTTCATCTGTTAATCAATCCATCCAGAATATTAGAAACAATAAAAATCATAGGCGAACTCCGAAATGGGCTCAGCGTTATGGCTTAGTTGACACAACCGAGATCAAACGGAAAGAACGTAAATCCCAGTGGGCTAACCGCTATAATGATCGTCTTCCTCATTCGACGCACGACAACCAACCCTACGCGGAAGGCCAGGAGCGTGGCTCTAGCATTGATATAGCTTCAAGTAATGGTCATACTTCCAGGAGGCCTCACAACGACAACTCTCTTTGGCGGCCTGAAGACGAATCCTATTACAACGGAAGGCGGGAGGACTCCGATGAAACAGGATCAGGGCGGTGGCATTACCCTGCCAACTTCAATGATCCCGCGTTAGTAGAAGGACCTACGCGCAAGAAAAAGAAAAAAGACAGATGGGAGAGGACAGAAGATGCCTACTCTTACTCGGAGGCACAAGGGGGCAACAAGAAGAAGAAGAAGAAGAAGAAGAAGACTTCATCCCTGTCAGACACTTCACCATCAAAGAGCACGGAATATCCCGAGGATCCTGAGGGTGGATTATATGGCGAAAGGCAATCTGCTATTGCTCCCGATGGACGGACTACAACAGATGGCAATCTCAGTCATGAGTTTTGATTATCCTCGAGCTCGGCGCGATGTGACAGATAATCTTCGCTATCTCTACAAATACATGTATTGTACGAGTACCTAAATTGATTTGATCGATCTTCTGATAATACTTTCAAGCTCAGTTGTCGACCGTCTTTGATTCTGAACATTACCTGCTTTCCATATAATCAGCTTCGAGCGTGTCTACTTACCAAAACAAAGCTATTGGGCTTTAGGTGTCTCCCCTCTTTCAATAACCTTTTCGTCAAGTACTGCTAGCTCTGCCCCCCATGTGGAACACAATATGCAGCACTATTTATATGTCTTCCAGGGATTCTTCAACACGCTTCTATCATGTCTTAACGATAAAGAACTTGTGGTCGTCAATCCATTGAACAACTGTGATGGTTGCATTAGCTACTTCTTGTAACACCGATTGGACGTCCTTCACCTCAGCTGATTACTTTTCAAACTCTTTCTAGCCTGTAATCTCGGTATCATGCACAGCATCCATGAGCCCAAAGCTTTTATCTTTATCATGAGATGCATTGCAAGCCGGTCTGGATCTTCTTACCTTGTGGTGCATTCGCCGATGAATGTCTACACGATGGAACGAGCAATCTCGAACCGCATGGATGATGCTGTCTACATGCATTCGCCCGCTTGAATCTGCAATAAAGACCAGCACTCAACCTTTGAGTCTACCGTACTCATTGCTACTTTTTTTTTAAGTCCATCCTCCGAACATGTACTTTATGTTGAATGCCCTGCTGTTCCTCTCTGCCTCTACATCTGTTGTTGGTAGCGCCATCTCTCCAAGGTAAGAAATAGAACGCTATTACTTTCAACGATACAACTCTCTCATTACAGGTTGTGCGGTACCCAGATTTCCGTAGAGGAAATCATCACTGCTGAAAAGCATTTTGTCGACAATCAAGTGCTCTCGAACGACACATTTGCCCCCGCTGCTACCGTCAACGTCTACTTTCATGTCATCAGTAAAGACTCTACTGTTTCTGGTGGCAATGTTCCGTAGGCATATTCTCCTTCATGACCTCGGTGAACTTACTGTAACTGAGGTATACTTACTTGACTAGTGACTCGCAATTGACCGCACAAATCACTACACTAAACCGTGCATATTCTGGCACCGGCATCACCTGGAATTTGGCTGGTACCGATCGCACCGTCAACGCCAACTGGTTCAACACTGCCGGACCCGGCTCCAGTGTGCAGACCACAATGAAGCGCACTCTCCGGCGAGGTGGCGCCGCTGATCTTAATGTCTACACTGTCGGGTGATTCATGATTCAATGTCCTGGTACCGGACTAAGCTCTCACCCGTTTCACAGTTTCGCCAGCGGTTCAGGAGCCGGTCTCTTGGGATATTCCACCTTCCCCTCGAGCTATGCTAGCAATCCTACTGACGACGGTGTAGTTATGTTATTCTCTTCTGTTCCTGGGGGATCAGCTACGAACTATAACCTAGGTCAGGTAAATCGTCATTCACTTGCAACGCGTTGAATTATAGTGACAATCCTTTGTAGACGCTCACTCATGAGGCAGGGTATGTGATGGTACGAACCCAATGGTAAACACAACCTGAAACTACTTAATTAGCCACTGGGTCGGCCTGTACCACACATTCCAGGGAGGATGCGCTTCTCCTGGCGACTACGTTGATGATACACCACCTGAGGCTGCCCCTGTCTACGGATGCCCTGCAAGCAGTGATTCGTGCTCTGGCGGTGGTTCTGACCCCTTCCGTACGTTGTGATCGCTCGAACAAGGAATCAAAGGAATTGATCCAGCATGAAGATAACTTCATGGATTACTCTTATGACAGCTGCATGAATCAGTTTACTCCTGGTTAAATTACCCGTCTCAAGTCCCAGGTGTGTCCCGTCAGATTTATTGTCCTTAGAAGCAAATTTTGATATCAGTGCAGATGAGGACCTACCGAGGTGTTGCAGTCTGATTCTAAGTACATATGAATAGAAGGTATAGTTGATGGTGTCCTTCTAATTACGGCAAACTAGTTACATATCAATATATCATTTTGAGTAGGATTGCATTGTACGGGAGTGCAAAAAAGTAGCAAGCAGAGCAGATCATGGTCACATAATCACGTTTAACGCTTGCCCTTCGTCTTTGCCTTTCCGTTTGGTTTGCTCTTTTTTCGGCGATTGTCCTCAGAGTTGTCATCGGAGTCCTGATCTTTGGAATTCTCATGACGTTTCTTGTCCGCTAGAAAATAGCGATCAAAGTCAAATTCTTAAATGTTCAAAAACACCTTACATTGGGCTGCCTTCTTCTCAAGGATATCCCAGTCATCACCTTCATCACTACTATCGCCATCACCATCAAAATCAGAGCCACTCTCGTCCGAACCACTGGCATCAGAGAAGTCGCTATTATCTTCACTACTGCTTTCCTGGAGGAGATCACCGGAGTCGGCTGCAAACTCAGAGTCAGAATCAGAGTTGTCCGAGTCTTCACTCTAGAATGGAAGTGAGCAAAGCACTTAATAATGGCTAAAATAGGTGTACCTGATCGTTACCCAGGCCGCCAAGGAAACTCCACCCGCCCTGCTGGAAGAATTGATAGGGACTCTCATTTACGGTCTTCATGATCGGTGGCCAATTCAAATTGACTGGGCTCTCAGCAATAGGGATATCAACTGAGCTATCGGTATACAATGAGACATTATGATGGTGAGAGTAGGGTTTCGTGAATACGTACTCAAGCCAGTTCTTGACATCGTCTAGTTGTGAACTTTGGATAGAGTTGACATGAAGAGGTGTTCGTGTGAAGTCTTTAAATACAAAGACTAGATCAAATTGTTTAAGACTGTATTGCACGCGTTCAAGTGACGCGATTTCGATGTCCGACAGAGTGATAACCAGGAAGGGGGGCTCAGTGAGGTGCACAAGACATTCCGTGGTAGGTTGAAGCCGAACGCTGGTTCGGAATGGAACGCCCTCGAACGATAGTTCACGGAACGGGATGTCTAGTTCAAGGCTGTCGCCAGTCTGCACAGAAACGATAAGACAATGCGTCAGGCGTAAAGGAATGGGATTTACAGATGAGGCACCAGCTTCCGCGATTTTCTCAGCAAATGCCTTGAATTCCTTGTTCAGCATGTGTCGTCTTTTCCTTTCTTGCTGTTCCATCTCGATCTCATCCTCATCACCATAGCGATGCTTTCGTTTGCGATTTCCAGTCTCATCGAACTGAACGTCAGAAGCTTCGCGGAAAAATTGAATATCCTGAAGTGTTGGGTTTAGCAGGTACATTGATTGGACCAGCCTAGCTTACAGAGGATTTTCTCTTGCCAATCATGATCGGCGCTTTCAGGTGGATATGTATTATCACAAGTAGTTCATGGTCGCAGGGCTGGAAGAATAGATGCTTCACATTGCTAAACAACACATCTGCAGTATATCAGCTGAGAAGACCAAGCAAAACCTATATGCTCTTACCAATCTTCTGAGTGCCAACAGATTGATATCGGATGCCATTCTGATGGATCTCCAATTCACCAGGAAGTCGCTTGCCGTCCAGTGCTGGTCGCGCGAATACCTCTGAAAGTTTTGCAGGTCGACGACCCTTCAGCTCTACAAGATTGTCCTGCTCAACAACATCCGCAAGCTCTTTCCTTTGCTGTTCTCGCTTGTTAGCCTCCTTCTTGAGCTCCGTAATCTGCTTGTGGATAGTATCAAATCGGTGGTTATCCAAGGATCGGAATGTGACAGAACGAATAAATGTGGCATCTGGGTTTTCAAAGGGCTATAGCCTAGTGAGAGGAAGAACTGGAAATAAAGTAGATGAACATGCGCACAGTATCTTCTTTTTTGCCAGCTAACTGGCCCGGTGTCTGGAAATTGATACGGAGATACGTAAAATCACCCTCATCATTTTTGTTGGCATTCTTGATGGTATTAATGTGAAAAGGGACGGCAAAGCCATGAACAGGGAGAACGACTGTCTGCGCTTTGCGGTCAACAAAAATCTAAACAAGTCAGGTAAGGATGTTTATCAAGAAACGAGATTAAATAATAGATACCCGTAACTTCTCGGCCTCAGAGGGCAGAGCAGCTTCGCCTCTGTAGCTGTGAAACTTCCTCCATCCCTTACCTTCCTTTCCTGAGAAAGAGTCCCCGGCTTCAGAGAATCGTTGCAAGCCAACCTCGTGGAGGCGGGTATGAAGTTCTCGTTGATGTTCAAGTATTTTCGTCGCAGCTGTCTGGTGCGCTTCGTCCTTAGCGCTTCTTGTTGCATTCCGAAGGACTTTCCCTCCAGCCGTTTTCTTCACAGGTGATCCATTGGTACGAGGGATGGTGGGAAGCTTCCTGGCCGGCTTTTGTTCTTTCTCTTGATCGCTCTCAGATGTCAAGAAGAAGAGTTGGTCCTTCACAGACTTGATTCCTTCACTGAGCAGAACACTTCCCCCATTCTCAACTTTCACTGTATCCGCAAGATGTAATGCATACCTGCAAAGATGAGACACTGAATGAAAACTGGGAAAGTGATACTCACTTGCTACCATCTTTCATACTGACATCAGTGAAGCCGACGCTGATGATGATTACCATGTTCTCTTTTAAGGCACGGGAGTTCTTTGCAGAAAGAACATATGTCGAGTCTCGGAATTCAACACCAGTCTATAGCTGATTTTCAACACGATAGCAAGCCAGAGGGAAAGGAAAAGCAGACTAACACCAAATCCGACACTTTTCACGAAATGAGATTCTAGATCAGGCATCCTCTCGCGAACGTATGCTGAAGCGTGCTGGTAGACATTTCGACAGCTAGTGCCTGCCTTAATGAAAGAGAGAAGCTCTTTCTGAAGGTCAAAAAGTAGCTGATACTGCGCTTCTTGTTGCTGACAGGATATAAGCAATAAGATTTGGTATTAGTTAAAATAGCTCACAGGAGTAGGATCTACAATCAATGTCCGACTGATATTTGCACAGTATGATTTATACTTCATTCCAAGGGAGATAAGGAGTACTCCCTTGTGAGAAATGTTTTCGTTGCTTGATTCAATGGTGAATCGGATGTCGTACCCACTTTTCGTGGAACGGGAGACAATAATCGGGGTGTAGCAGAACTCTACTGACTGCCAGTCCACCTGAGATAATAAATTAGCTAGAACAAGTAATAAAGAGACTATTCACATTAGCGAGTGCCTTATTCAAATTCCAAACTCTTGTATCGGGTCCTTTTGCCGTCTCTCCTTCGCCTGAGCCCAATCGCGATTCGATCTGAGCAGCAAAATGTTGATGGGTTGTCTTAAGCTCTCGGTCAAGAATTCCTTCCAGCTTAGTCACTACGAAATTTTTGAATAAGGTTGACGTCAGTGTTGCTGCTAAACTAGTCGCTAACTGGACACCAGTAAGAAATGCACAGATCGTTGACAACTGCAGCAGGCAAAGCACCCACCAGCTCGTCCTCATCCTTAGGGGCCATGATTGCAGAAATGGCAGCAGACATGTCCACTTTCTCTGGCTTGCTTGCGGACTCATCTACTTTCTGTATCCATTCTGTCGCCACCTTTCCTGTGTGTGTCTCCTTAGTAAATGTACCTATCCGTGCGTGAGACGAATATCTTTCAAGAAATCGCGACATAGAATCGTTCGGGGCTTTTCCTTTAGCTTGAGCAAGTATCTCGATAGTTATCGAGCCACCGCTGTTTTGTATCTGTGACAGGAACTTTGCTAGAAAGAGATTGAGACTGAGATAGGTTGCTAATACACGAGTGCGACGAACCTTTCGATGCAGAGCACAAGAACGTGACTCGCTCTTTTTCAAACAAGGTAAGGGTTGCTGGGAATTCGTAGCCTAGGAGCCAAGTCTACTTTACTTAGATAAAGTACCCCAAACAAACGCGGTCCAAGATCAGTTCACCTGAAAGCTAGTTCCTTTACGAATAGGTTCATCCTCTGGAGCCGGATCGCCTGCAGCAAGGAATAGGGCGTCAACGTCCGCAATAGTAGAATATTCCTCGCTATTCTTTGCATTCTAGTCAGAATTTCGGACGTGAATGACCATTACTATCACATTGGTTCTTAGAGGTTACGCACAGACCAGCAGTTGTATATACACGCTAGACGAGATCTAAAGGAATCTTTGTTGAGCTCAACCATGTCAGGAAGATGGAATTAGAGACGAAGGTCAAGACAGGAGGAGGAGTTTTGAGAGGCGCGTCGTGACTGGAAGACGCGTAAAAGACCGGAGTTTGAAAATAGCATGACCTCGAGTATGACCAGAGCAATCATCCACACTGATTATGGACCAAACGGTCCTCCTTCTCCTCCGTCTAATTCCACTCGTTTCGTCTGCATCAGTGATACCCACTCCCACAGATATGACAACATTCCTTTAGGAGACATTTTAATTCATGCTGGTGATCTCTCAAGCTGGGGACTATGGTCCCAGCTTCACCTTTCCTTAGACTGGCTCAAGTTATTGTCCCACCCCATTAACATGTGGACTGCCAAATAGCTTTCATGTTCTCATAATGTCTAACATAGTTGATTTCTCAGAGTAATCGCTGGAAATCACGATGTAATGATCCCTTCAGTCCTCATATGCCACCTCCAAGCTCACTAGTACTGTGATATGTTAATTTCCAGCTATGTCTTGATGCTGCACTCTCTCAAGATGATTTCCTACTGGATTTAGTTGCGATCTATCATTCTCTTTTTTAATGTGCACGATCTGAATCTTCTTAGACTCCCGACGTGAATCATCAGCCTGAAGCTTCCATCCAGGCTATGAAGGCCGATGGTCTTACCTATTTACAGCATGAAGCAATAACGGTCATCACAAGTCAAGGAAAACGCTGGAAGATTTATGGATCACCTGTAAATACCTATCTTTGTTTCGCATACTTGTATGCCCTCATGTTACCTAAGGCAACGCCTCGTTATGCCTATGGCGCATTTCAGTATACATCCAAGCAAGAGGCAGAAGGTGAAGTCCTCAAGTGCCTCGCTCTTGCACTGCTGACAATTCTGCTTTGCAAGTGCTATACTCTGCTATACCCAGTGATACCGAGATTCTAGTGACCCATACTCCTCCCTTTCAAATATTGGACCAAACGCGCAGAGGCAAACATGCCGGATGTACTGTGCTTGCTGAGAAAATCACACAATTGCACCATTGTCGTCACATGTTTTTGGGCATATACATGAAGCTCGTGGCTGTCAAATTATTTCTTGTGGTCATTCTGAAAGTCCAGAGCTGGTAGCAGTGAACGCTGCAATGCCATTGAGTCAGAAGGCTATTGTGATTGACCTAATGTACTAGTACATAGCACATCAATATTTCAATATGTAACTTCTGCTTTCATCTACACTGCGTTCTATATATTCGTTCATCCTTCTTCGTTGACCAATTTCCGACTATATTCGTTCAGACGCTAAGTGGAACAGCTTCGAATTTCACAAGAGTCAATCGATACCGTTCTATTACCATTTCCGACACTTCCAAAGCATTGGCTGAATGCTAGTTACATTTCGAAGGGTGATGGCAAGTAATAGAAATCCTCAGCAAGGGATGATCGATCTCAGTGCTCGTGTTCCAATCCGGAAAGCTATCTCTATCGCCTTCCTTCAAGGTTGTTAATGATAAAGTATGCGGAGTTGTTTGAGCTTGGGGGTGAAAGGCCTGAACGTTGAACGCCCAATGCAATCAAGTGGCCAAAGATGAAGTAGGCAGCGGTGGTCATTGATGGAAGGAACAGGATAAGGAAAAAAAAACATACACTTGAAAACTGCGAGTCAATGATATTCGAGCTCAAGATTCATGGGTGTGATATCTCCTCTTTCTGACAGTTGAAGGTGGAACTGGTCAACATGAACATCAAAAAGGGTGTGGTGTCAGACTGGATGCACCCATAGTTTGATGCCAAACACAGAATCCTCCATGCCATAAACAAATTATATGGGTGTCCTTGTTGGACAAAAATGAAACTAGTAGATTTTGGTTTTTTGTGTAAATAATTTCAGTTTCAGTGTGCAATTACATTCATTTTCATTTGATATTCAAAATCTCAATGTTTCAACCTTAGCCCTCTTTGACCTTTGCACTGCACCTTAGTACAATAGTCACATTAATATGCTTGATATGGATATTGCGCAGTATTGTTAAATTAACTACAAGCTTACACACCCTTAAGCACATATAAGAAGGTAAATAGACAAGGGAGAAACAAATTACATTTAGTAAGGTCCAGGATAGTGCTGCACAACAAGATATTTGCCAGTATGCGCTCTTGATTAGAGCTATACCGTGGAACCAATTTGTTGGGAAGCTACTCGGATGATATCTTGTACATCAGGTGCTCCAATTCTAAGCGTGTCATGTTGGGCCTTCAACCAAGCATAATGGTAAATACTGCTACTCACCCAGCAATAGAATATCCATCGTTTGGCGACTGAGTTGTCGCGTTGTTGAGCGGTGATGTGGTTGTAGAATCGCCCACAGGAGAGATCGTCGTACCGGGCTGAGCAGTCAGGTTCTGTTGACCCCACTGGAAAGGTCTAATGTTAGAGGACCGATGGTTGAAAACCAGTAGGGCACTTACCTGCCAGACCAGAATCCCTTGAACCCCCGCCATAATAGATGCATTGAACCACTGAGAATATGCATCTTGGTTGATGGCTCTGAGTATGAAACCAAAAAAAGAACAAGCGCACACAACTTACCATTGCGTTGCTCGTCTGTGACACCATAAGGAGCAGAGGAGGTATTGCCAAATCCAGTAACTGAGATGCAGAGGATAAGAAACCAAGCAAAAGATAAGGGCTATGCCAAAACAATGATACAGTACCTTGAGCCTGCCCAAAGGGGGCAATCGATTCGTTGAATGGAATATAGCTAGGAGCATTGCCCTGCGTCACCAACCCAAAGCCACTCATGAGTATCGGCTTGCCAAGCCTGGACATGAATCAGAACAGATATACTAGGGAATTGCTGAGCTAACATATGTGCCAATTCCACCTGACGATTAATCCACTCAATTCCGTTTTGTACCGTTTCATTGAAGAAAGCACTTGGATTAAGAGGGCCATTTTGTAGCGTTGGGTCAAGTAGATACGTCTCCTGGTCGGGGAAAAGCTGGAAGGATGTGAAACCTAAGTCAAGTAGAAATCATCAGCTGGCACGGCAGGTCTGGGATCCGTCTAAGTAAGCTTACTGATATTTGGGATATTGAAGATGTCTTCACTATCTACACCTTGTGACCCATCGAAAGCAGGGCCAATACCGGCTACATCTTGTCGTTTGGCAGCTACGAGCAGATCAGCGACTGGTAGGACTATGTGAAGGAGAGATGCTAACGAGCAGCGACCCAGCGACCACGAATTTTAACGCTTCCTTCACCTGGACGATTCGTTCGGGTACTTAGGTACTTAGCCTTGCGTGCATCAGCCTTTTCCTTGAGCAATCGCTTTCGCGTCAAAGGGCCAAGGTCTCGGCGTCGGCGAGCCTCGCCTGGAGCGGGGGACTGCAATGGGGGTGGCGGGGAGTTAATGGGGAAAAGCTTCTGGCAATCAGGGCATAAAAACCCATGGGCACCGGAAGAAACGAGGTGATTAGGATCTAACGAGCATACTTGGGACACATCAATTGATTACGGGATGAAAGCGCACCTGCAGCGGTAACAGCCACAGCAGTACGGTTATGCCAGTCTGTCACAGTATTGGTATTGCATTGCGGACTTCCAGCGATAGAGGATGAGCATCTATATGATGAGGGTAAGTGGTCCATTTATCCATGACTACAGTATGATCAAAAATGGATTCCAAACCTAGGATCATTTGCAACCTCCCTGAGTCATCATGGACAATTCGATCAGATTCAGGTGCTGCAACATGGAAAAAAAAAGGTCCCATACCAAGCAAAAATAGATGAACTGTTTTGATACCTTGACGCAATTAGATTAGTGTAGTCGGTGAACAGCTTGAAGATCGTGTCATTGGTGTAGAAGTCATCGTGGGCCTTGCCAAACTCTCGAACATAAGCATCCATGCCACCAAAATCGTTGGAAAGAAAATTCCGCGGAAGTGTGTTGTTAGTCCCCGTGGGAATTTCGCGTGTGTCGAAAGGATTGAGAGGGAGGGGGATGTTTAGATTATCGAACAGTGGCATGGGATTCCAGTTGTTGGTAAGAGAAAAAAGAATATACATTCCCTGTTGAACATGAGTGACAACATTTGAGCTCGATTGACTGTCACTCACCATGCTTTCTGCGATCTTGATGACAAGATCTAGCTTCTGGAGACCGTTCGGCCCATTGTTAATAACGGTGGTGCCATTAGCAATCAACTGAAACCACGTTCCATTCTCTGGGATGGTGTGCACATCTTAGGAAAAATGAGAAACCTGTTCTGCACTCCAAAAAGACTGGTAAGCACCGTTGAAGGCCCAGATTCTAACGACAGTGATGCCATGTTCTGCCATGCTAGATAAAGTGTCGCGGATATCCTGCTCAGTATTCAAAGTTGGTAGCCAATAGGCATTGGCACCGATGAACCTGAATTCACTAACATGGAGATTCAGTGCGACCCTTCCTACAATCGAGAGAACAAGACTACCTTCCGTTCACACGAAACTGCCCTCCTTCAGATGTAATGAAATTGCTGGGTACTGCCCTTTTCTGCACGGGTGTCGGCTTTAGGGAGAGCACGAGCTCCGCGAGCAGGGAGAGCCAAATCCAAAGTCCTATTGCTCTCATGGGTATCAGCAAGAGGAAAGGAGATACCCAACACGGTAAAGATCAGGCCATCGTTCTTAAAATGTGGCGGGACATTCTAGGACTAGTGGAAGACCTGATCCGAGTGTACCATGAGATCTTGCCGTTCAAAAGACAGAGGACATCGCAAATGCATCTATTGAAAGTGATGCGAGTGGTGATAGAGCGTTAGTTGCGGCTAGAAGTACCAATGAGAGTAGTCCTCGACATCAGTCCAGTAGACCCCTGAGAACTCGGGTGCAGATTGCTATATAAATCTTGCCCCACGGGTGCTCAGCAGATCTGTTGGGCGTTCTTTGCAGACACTGTTCGCAATTGTCCGTGAGGAGGCCAAGACTCGAAGGAAGACAAAATTCCCAGTGGTGTCTGGTCAGTGTCAAGGATCCAATAGTCCTCGGAACCCAGAATACGCTATTTTATCAAGGCTCAAGACTGTCTATGATCCCAGCTGCGGTAGAGTCGAACAAGATGTTTTCAAAAGCGGCAATATACAAGGTGCAATAAGTGCAATAGAAGATAAAGGGGTATATACTTGCTCTAGACCTATAGGTAATTGGAAAAGGAGTAAATAGACAATAACGTAAATAAGACAAAATTCGAGGGAAAGAACAGGAGACCAAAGGGTCCAAAGAACAGCTGAAGAACTCGAAGCAAGAAGATACATATATGTATCCGGTCATTAAAATTTATAGATACCCTGTCCGTTCTTTTGTCAATACTCAAATAATTCGCCGAACGTTCAACGTTCCACCCAAATGTCTATTTACCTCTCTTGCGCCCTTGTCAACACTGTTCTGACGTCGATCGTCACGCCCAGGTCATGGTACTTTTGCAGATCCACTGCCTCGGACCTCGCTACCCCAGCACTGTCATTTGGCAACCAAATATTCGGAGGAGGAGCAATAAGCTCGGGTGCGTACAATATATCTGCCATTTCTTCGGCGTGTTCGGTGAATGGTAAAGGTGGGATGTGGGGTGGTGTCTCTGGGTGAGTTCGGGCCGCCAGTTCCGTAGCCGTTAGATCATCCAGGGTTTCAGTGCCTGAAATTTTTGAGTTACTGTATCTAAGCAAAACAGCGAATGCTTACGAAGTGGAACTGGACCTCTGGTTCGTGAGGGAGAGGGCATAACAGCCAAGGTTAAAGACATCATTTCCAGAACTGATGCCATTGACCCTCTCACTCTGCCATGGCCACTCGCTTCGGTTGTCATCCATCCATTCATACCACTCTCAACTACACTGCCCTCTTCCGCACCTCTCTCCTTTCCTTTATCCCTCCTCATTTTCATCGTCCCTTCAAACTTTCCCAATGAATCCTTGGTAATAGGACTTAATTCACTCCTGTTAGGGTGCCTTCGCTCCTTCCTCCTTGTGTACAGCTCCACAAACAATGCCACAAGGAATGCGATCCCCACGAGAATCCCGCCTTCAATCCAGAATCGTCTGCTGAGGAGGATAAGACCCAAGAGAAGAGGTTGGAGAGAAAGCAAAGTTCCAAATCGTTTGAGAAGCCATATCTCAAGAACTCCGCCAGTTTGGGAGCGAGTTCGAGCGTAGACGTAGCCCACCAGGAAACGATGCGCTAATGAGTGTATAGGTAATTAGTTTCGTTGTAAGGACTATTAAAGCCGAGGAATTCAAGATAGTATAGTAAACCATAACTCACCAATAAGGGTCAACAGCAGTAGCAAACAAACAGCAGGGCCCATGAGAGGGAAAATCACCGAAAATGTTGAGGCGAATATAATCGCCAACACGCAGGCACCCGTTGCATAACTAGGGTCAAATGTCCTTGGATATATCGCTACGAAGAGCAGTCACACATCAACTGAATTGAACGGAGGTAAGGAAATACTGAACAAACCTCTGAACTTTTGCCTTGGTGTAATTGCTCTCTTTTCAGCCCTCACAATCCTCCACAATCTCTTTGGTTGTAGCAACAACAAACCAGGCAGAATAAACGCTGATGTAACGATTATTGAGAATGCTAGAATCGACATGTAAATTGCTCCGTCTGCAATCACACTAGACCTGTCGCTTTCAACAAGACTTCCAAGCTCCAGAGTCGGAACAGAGAAAAGGATGGCACCAATTACGATGATGGATGTAGCCGAGACGGCAGATAGAATGAAAAAGGTGAGTCGAAAAGTGAGAAGTTGGCTAGATGAGATGGCGGATGTGCCTCGAATGTTAGATGCCCCTGAATTATTACATTAGTTAGTGCATGTGGCAGTGATAAAGTTAGAAAACAAAACGTGCAGTGAACAAACCCCAGACCGAGCGAGATGAACAGGATCGCAGCCGCTGCAGGAGCAAGCGTAGTCGCGAGCCCACTTGAGAGAGCTTGACGATCGGAAAGAGAACGTAAGAAAGGAAGGTAGGTTGTCACGTCTGGTGCACCTGCAAGAGCCAGACCGACTGAAGCCGTTACTATTTACATTGCACGTCAGTCCCACAGCTTAAGAAAGAATCATGTAGGAAGTAGATCCTTACATCCAGTGAGCAATAGCAGGACCACAATGGCGACAACACACCACAAGACAACCTCATCTATCCACTTGCCTCCATAGGTCTCTCCATCTGAGCCACCTCCCAAGACACTTCCCCTCTGTAATACATCCCATCTCACATCTTCCTTTGCTCTTCCCTGTATTAATTCCATTCCATCCACAAACCTGAGTCCTCTACCAATCAATATCCAGCCTTTGATGCCCTTGCCCTCAGCGAGGTCGGTGTAGGACTGACGTTGTGCTTCTGCAATTTCAAGGTTGATGGTTTTAAGACGAGAACGCCAGGCTCTGATGGATTCGTATACAGATCCAAGATCGCTAAAGTCGACACCAGTAAGGGGACGAACGAAGGGTGCACTGATTGTGAGAATCAGAATCAGAGTAGAGTGATAAGATCTTAACAAAACTGCTCACGAAGGCTGCAGCCTTTCATGAGGCGGTAACAGCTCCTCATCCCGATTTGCGTCATTCTGACCTTTCCCCATCCCGACACCTTTGTCGGTACCAGTATGGCGAAACTTTCTTCTCGGGAATGATTCCCTCTGAAATTTTTCACTACCTGAGTTAATGTCCATTCGTCCTTTCAAACTAGAACTCGCTCGGGCAAAAGCAGAAGGTGGACCGCCGTTCCAATCACTCTCAAACATATCTGCTCGAGTCCTTGTCGTTCCATTGTGGTCTTGCGTCACATCAACCCATTCTTCCATTATGGGTGTGGTCGGATTATTAGTATCGGCATTAGTAAACCGTCCATTCGCCCCCAGACCCGCTACACCAGCACTGCTTCTCTCAGCATAACTCAGCTGTCGATTATACTTGTCTCCATCGAAATTCGGTCCAAAGCGTGTAGGATCAGGAAGTGGGGCATCATATTCCTCACCTTCGTCAGGATCACGATCGCCAACGGGACCTAGCTCTCCTGACTGGCCAACAAGTACTCGAGAGCCCATGGGTAGCATCCCATATCTTGAGTTTCTAGAGATCTCTTGAAATCTAGTCCCAATGATACGGGATGCGATGCTCGATGATAAGGTTGGTTCTTCAGCGGTTGTTTCGCGCGCGTTGGAGCCGCCTCGATTAGGAGTGGCCTGCGGTGGCCGAATAGTTTGTTGCTCGCCATGACCATACTGTGCAGTTAGGTGCAATGACGAACTGGTCGTGAACCGCCCCCCTGAGACACCTTTCGGCGATCTGAGTTTGTAATACTGAGACGGAGCAATGAAGGATGTGGGGGTTAGCGAGGAAGAAGCAAATGCGGGGTTGGCCGTGCGCCTTCGTTTGCCCGAAAGGGGACGAGGACGACTAATTCGTAATTTCTCTGATGGCTGATATTTTGAGGAGATCATGTCGATGTCAGCGAGAGATGGATCAGGGGTGAATATTCTGAATGAAGTTATATATCGTGTTTCAGCGATTTCAAGATTTTCTAAGATTTCATCACGTTCGTCAATAAGATAGGCTAGCCTGTGCGTGTCCCTGTTGCAGGAAATCCGAAAGTGTCAATATTCGCGAAATGAGAGAAAGAGATTAAAAAGCGGACAAACCCAATTGTAAAAAGACTTTTAATGTCTACTTCAAGATTAGCTTCCTCCCGCGCGCTGATATTTCTATCCCATTCTGGTTCTTTCTTCTCTCCCCCGATACAATTATCGTTTGCGCTGTTACTTTCCTCACCACCGAACCATCTCCTACTTCCGCTTCTCCCTACCGTACCACCAGACGAATCCAGACTAGAGCTTAATCCAACACCAGAAATGAACCCTTTTAGTCTCTTCTCGCCCCATCCATCGAATCCCGGCGCATACCTCGCACTTAACCACCCCATTTCAAGGCCCTCACATTTTATTTCGATCCATAAGTTACGGTAGTTCACAAGGCGATTGTGTTCTCGGAGAATCTTGATCAGGGGTGGTAGTATACCAAGAAGGACTGTGAGAGCTGTCAAGACAATGATACGGATATGCGAATTTGTGCTTGTTCTCGGGGGACCGTCGATAACAGCAAGATTGGAAAGGGAGAAAGATGTCGATGGATGATTGTCGATGAATTTGAGGAGACGGAGGAGGCTAAGGTCCTGAAGCGTTGAATACGCGCCACTTCTGAAGCTGATCTCAGTCCCACCTTCAGCTAAACACGGGATGTTAACAAGATATAAGGGCAGCACGCCTGCTAGTCCAAGTACAGACCATCCAAGAACAATTGTGAACGCGAGCCAAAGCGCTCTTTGAGACAATTGTTCGTCTGATGGAAAGAGGTCTGCCCGGCTTGTAGATGATGAATTGGCGCCAGATACGTCTGATTCTATCGGTAACGATGGGAGGAACGGTACAGGCGGAAATAAGAAGGACCAAGGACGAGATGAGAGTGGTTTGGGACGTGAGCTGGAATAGATACGAGTCGGTTGTCAAAGATAAAATGAAATTGGAGAAACGCACTCTGGTTGCACAAACCACTCCCTCAGCGCGTAAACTTGCCTGAATCGGGGGCGTAGTATAGCAAATAGGACCCATATCAGCAATCCAACAGCTGTAGGAAGCACCACAGTGGCTAAGATACCCTGAGCACTTGTGTCCAGGCCATGTCCGATACAGACAGGATTTGACCTGTTGTTCTGAGCAACAGTGGTTGGCGAGGTTGTACTCATACCTGCCGTAGCTGAGAATGAAATTGAATGAGTAGTAGAAATAGATAAAGAAGTAATTGGAGTTTGCGTTAGAGTCGTAAGAGACGTTGAATCGTAGCTGGTGGTGGCAGAAAAAGAGTTGATCGTGGTAATGCCGGAATCAGAAGTGAATGGTTCCGAAGGTTCGGCGCTTGTTGTCGTTGGCATGTGAGTTATGGATGATGTGGACGTGTGAACAGAGTCGTCGCTATCGCTACTAGTGCATTGGCTAGACGTATGGTGCCGGTGTAATGTAGGACTAGTAGTTGGTGAGCCATGGCCGGAAGTCGCCTTGTTAGGGAGATATGAGCTTCCATTCCCATCCGTCGTCCACCATCGTCGCTCAAACCCTGTAGGATACAGAGAATTGACTTCTAGTCCGGTCTCAGCAGGCTCATCTACCGTCATAATACTTTGAACTGCAATACACTAGCGCCTTTCAATAATTGAAACCAATGATTAGTGTTATTGGATGTATATATCGGACCACCAACCCAACCCACCTATTAATGAAGAGATATCAAATTGACTGGCAATCTTATGGAGGGGGTAAGGAGATGTATGGTCGTAGCCAAGAAAGTAAAGAAAGAATACCGATTCGTATCGACACTCCACAAACTACGTATGCTATTACTATACGCAACAGTGCGTTCATCACCAGTCCACCCCATCCCAAAATTTTGATCATGTCTGTGATCATTACAGTATGTAATCATCATTTACAATCTGCCTAAAAACGCGGATGAATCTTTCGCTAGTTTTTTTTTCAGCTCCAAGTTCTGTCTTTCTGCAACCTCGATCTTCCCTTCTGCTGCCAGCATCTTATCAAAGAGGTATCGCATCCTCGTCGCTGTTGCTGCTTTGCCCCCAAACCAACCTCTCTTGGATTCTTCTGCTGTTTCGAGGTCCTTGATCTTGGCCAACTCCTCCTCACAAGAACTTATCGTGCTCTCAGCGGAAGATATAATTACGCTATTGAGGTGAATATCTTGTATAGCGCTGAATACCTTATCTGCAGGGAAACACATGTTACGGCTCGAGAACAAGGAAACAAAGCTTGTTTCTGACCTTCCGTTAGTCTCTCAAAAACAAATCGAAATACAGGTCTTCCAGGTCGGATCATTGATGGACGACCTGCAACATTCTGAGATTTGAAAACAATCTACATAATACTCCGCAGATGGGACAAACCATTAAGCGTCGTAACGGATATCAACTCTGCATGCTCCATCTCTCTTAGAGCTCCTTCGTCCCCTTTGAATGGGAAATCGATAAGTAAGTGATGATAGGGGACCTGATTAGTCAATCAGTAGATAGATTCAAGTGTAGACAGAGGAATAGAAACCTCAGTTTGCTGAGACAATTTCTTCAATATCGTCCAAGCTTGAGCTTTGGACCATGAAAGATTCTTAGCATCGTCTGCATCGTCCCCAAACGCGCTTTTTCGAATTTCGCCTACAGCTCGATTAATGATATCTTCCACGGCATCCTCAATAGTAAGACCACTCCGTACTTTATGTACGAGCTAGAAGTGCAAGTGAGGTTCTGATATAAGAAATTGAAATCTTTAGACTTACACTGTCCAGGTCACTGGCCCGACCGCCCAACCGATTGATATGTGCGATCTTTGCTGAAGTGTAGTCAATGCCAACGTTAACTTCAGCGAGTCGCTTCTTCACCGAAGCCAATGCGCTCTCAGCGTCGGCATCGAATAAGGGAATATAATTCAAAGGCTTCGACGGTAGCGCTGCAGAAACGGGAAAAAATCAAGCCATTCGTATAAGTCTAGTGACGAGACAGTACCTCTTGCCAGGCGCTTCGAGTTTTCTCTATTGTCACTGATGACAACTACGTGTGCAATCTAAGAGGACAGATGTTCACGTCGAAGATCAACTTGAAGAAAGCATTCAACAGCACTATACCTTATTCTCTGCAAGAGACGCAGCCCACTGGGCTACTCCTTTGAGCAAAACTTCGCTGCCTTTGCGCTCATAACCCCTGATGACAACCACTGGAAGAGCCTTCACAGCCTGGGCATCAGCAATTTTTTGTTGCGTTTCTTTCTGTTTTATGTCGCATGTTGGGGACTCGATATACCTCTGTTCTTCATCCTCAAACTCCGCATCCACTTCACTCAGAACCTCGTCACCAACTCCAAGCTCACTCATGATACCATTCCCAGCAACACAATCAAGTCGACCATCATGCCAGATACCTCGTTTGACCCGGCTTCTTCGAGACTCTTCTTCCTCTTCCCTGGCCTTCCTGAACTCCTCCTTTCTCAAGTCACGTTTTACTGAATCGACGTGTGTCGAGCTGACACTCATGAGTGCATAAGTCACAACAGAGAGAACTTGATGCAGCTGGTCTTCAAGGGACGAACTAAGGCCAGCTAAGACCCATCAAAGTGGTCACAAAGCTACTCTCACACGGAAAGGGCTGACCGACCTTTCTGTCCTATCATTCCCATACTGGCAAGATCAATCAAGGTGTTCAGAGAGTTGAGGAAGGTGAACATTGGCCTGTAACCCGTCTGTCGAGCTAGAACGGCAATTAATTGTGAATCTGACGACGCTTTCTGCAGCTCCTTGCAGTCAATGACAAGCGTTGATCTAGAGGTACGGTTCTTAAATGTGGCCAGAAGGACCGTTTGCAAGAGGACTTGCCGATCAGTTCCTGCTAGGACACTATGGACAAGATTATATTTGCCGCTTCCTTGTGGACCGTGAAGGAAGGTAACAGTCGCTGGCTATATAAGTACTGTGACCGCTTGAAAGGGGTAGATGCTCACAAGGCAAATCAGATAGATAATTCCGAATTTCTGCTTCAGTATCCTCGCGTTCTTTCCACACCTGATCAAGCTGTGGTACTAAAGGGGAACCGGGATTTGTGAACGAAAAGACGCCCAAAGCGTTGATGCGAATCCACCGATAAAATCTAGACTCTAAGAGATTGTACAAAGTAAATCCGGTATTGCTTGAGCAAAATGGGCTAGTTCAAACCTCGAAAGTTGAACCAGTCAAGCATCTTAGCTTTGATCATTAACGTGCGAATGGGATCAAAAATCTGATGAAGAATCAATATGCAAGCAGTTCCCGAGAAGAGAGACAGTACTGTATAAGTCAATGTACCCAGGATAAACACGACGACGGGAAAGACAATCTTTGGGTGGCTGGTGAGCCAATTTCGGATAGCGTGCCCCTGGATTTTGCTTTCATATGCTGTCCGTAATTGAGTAGAGGCACCGAGGCCTGTTTGTACGAAACCATCCATAACGTTGTGTGCAATAACAGCGGAGCGAGTGCGCTCGAAGTTAATCAATGAGAATCTGAGAGAACCTTCTGAACCTGGCGAAGGTGGTCGGATGTCGCGAATACGACCGTAAGGCTGATGGGTAATCAAATTCAAGATGACACGAAGAGGTGTGGTAGATTACCCGAAATAGATGGAACAAATCTCGTTCTAATATATCTGGCCCATCGAATGACACTTTAACAGTATTTGAAGCATATCGGTCCATGTCCTGAACCCAAAGCGATGAGCCCCAGTACTGATTGGTGACAGCAAAAGAAAAGCACTTCAAACCATGGACTCCCTTTGACGAGCCATATTCCACCTCCTTTGAACAAGGTCCATGAAGGTAAGTTGCCAATGGCGTCATTGTGTAACTCATTTTCTAACGAGCTCATGGTTCGGCCTAGGTCCCCAGCCTTGTCAAACTGAGCCAGGAAAAATACTCCACCGTCTTTACGCTGTGCTTGAGCTTTGAGAATTTCAAACCCATATGTGTTGATATGAGATAACCGAGAGCGAAGAGAAGCAAGGAGAGAATCTTCTCTCAACAAAGCAAGAAATCGTCGAATGCTAACTTGGGTAATTAGAGACTCAGCGGGAATGGGTCAGGGAATCATAAAATGAGACTTACTCCCATTTCGCTAACTGAATTGGGAAAACTGAATCTACGAAGAACCAGGCTTGGTGTTTGTGAGCCGGAGTTAGAGGCTATAAAGGTCACAGTTATTATATGTATTGAAACGGACTGAGAGAGTTACGGATGACAGTGTCGAGATTGGTCTCGCCAATACACGCCATGATATTCGGTGGTGCATGAGATGCACTCAACTCAAGTTCGGAAATACCACTGTGGTACGTGATGTACTGAAGACAAGATCACGCTCGTGACACGCTTTAGATTGGAGGTGGACGCAATGTTTAGATGCTGTAAGTGTTTTCTATTTCAATAGATATACAACCAGTTTGAACAACAGAAAAATCAGTATATAGCAAGGAGGTATTGTTCAAAGACATAGGTACTTGTCGCATTGATTTTTCCTAGGGGCTAACAAAAAACACATACAAATGAGGAAGGGAAATACGAATGAAGTCTAGAAGTACAGTTACATGCACCAGAACCAGGCCTCTCGAGACATGACATTCGTTCCAGGAGATATGAAATATATATAGTCAACCAGGTATTAAAGTTGCAGGAACAAAAAAGAATTAGTAGCCACTGCGACCATCATCACCTGTAAGGCTGTCCGAACGGACTGCGACGGTTGGAAAGCCCAATTAGATTTCCAGTGGTTCATAAGAGCGAGCATCGAGCCCACCTCTAGCCTCAATAGCACTGACTCGACTATCTCTCCTCATAAACCCATCAACCCCAGGACCTCGAGGTTGGCGGACCACACTCGCATCATGGCCATTGGTGCTGCCACTAATTGTGTTGCCACTAATGATCGCAGGAAGAGTGGGAACAGGGGGAACACTCCCAAACAATCCACTGAACGGCACGGACACACGACGAGAGGGAGATGCAATAGTCGCGTAGCCTTCACGGATATTACCGTTAGAAGACCGTGAATTAAGACGAGGAGCCTGTGAATGAAGTGTTTTCATGTCCGGCATTGACTTCTTAACTCGTAAGCTTGGAGGTGCCTGCGGTGCAGAGGAATTCAAGTAGGCAGACGGTGCTCGAGAAAGTGTATGAGGGGTTCTAGTCGTTTGTTGCTGTTGCTGAATCTGCTGCTGATGAACAATGAGATCTTTTGGCGACTAAACGTCAGGCATAGAGAAGACACACCCTCTGGGGATCAATACGAGTAACAACAGCATATCTATCTTCTCCTTCGCCAACGGAGTAGTGGAATACGCCTAATTTCTGAGCAATCAGGTGGACAATCCTCCTCTGCTTGGGTGTGAGGCTTCGAGAGAAGGCGAGCTCGTCCCGCATATGGTCATCTTTGAAGAGTAAAATTCTAGAGTAAATTTCCAAGGTGCTCGGATCATTAAGATCAAGTTCGGTAGTAGCTTTATCTGATGGAGTGGAAGGGAGAGCGGGGGGCTGAGTAACTACCTGTGAGAACTGGGGCATAGTCAGCACAGATGGAGAATACTGCTGCTGTTGGTGATATGGGGATCCAGAAGAGAAAGAGCGTTGAGGAGCAGACATAGGCGGCGGCTGGTACTCGTCGTAAGGCGTGTTGACAACGGAGCTTTGTTCCTTCTCAAGCTGCATGGACCGCATGCGCCTGATAGCCTTTTCTCGTTCGATTCGCTCCTTTTCCCCAGCTTGCAGCACTTTTTTGTACTCAACCCGGAGTTTTCGACCTTGAACATCGAACCCATTGAGAGCAGCAACGACTGCGTCTGCGTCTGTGGCCTGACGAAAGTTGGCAAACGCCAAGCCGCGGAAAGCACCTTGTTGGTCGAGATGATAGTTGAAGGCATAAGGTGTGGGGATGGACAGGGATGTCTGTTGGAACAATTCCGCATTAGAAAATAAATCAAACAAAAAATGCTAGAACCGTACAATGATATCGAGTAGAGTTTCACGTTTAACATTGAAGGGTATGTTCTTGATAACAATAGCAGTAGGAATGATTTCATCTTCGCCACCAGGATGCCCAGTGGGGGGTGAAGGAGCTGAGATGGGGGGCTGTGAGGCGAGATTGGTAACTTGATTAATATGAGAAATAGGAGGAGGAGAGCCGCCAGCGGAAGAGAAGTCAGAGTTGTTATTAGGAGACAGGGAGCGAGAATCTGAAGAGCTGTCGAGCCATTGCTGATAGGAAGATGAGAGGCGATTAAAATTTTGAGTAAAAAGTACATACAGTGGGCAGGCCGCTACGGATAGGCCTCTTTGCAGGAGACTGAGCTAGATTGAGGGGGTTGTACTGGGATTGAGCGGGGACTGGAGGGGAAGTCTGGAAATGGTAGTAAGGTCTAGCGTTGAGATTGCCTTCGGAGTCATAAATATCGTGCAGACGTTGGTGATTTGACTGAGAATTGAGAGACAAAGAGGCGATATCCGGAGAAGGTGAGTTTGCCATTATGAACAGACGTTATTTCGTGAAAAGAAAAGACAATGAAGTAACAGTGAAAGGTGTAACAAGTCACCGCTGGTCACTCACTGCCTGCTGTAACAATCAGTCACTAATAGTAAATGTCCCAGGAACAGAGGTCAACAAGTCCAGTGACTCATTACTCAGTACTCAGGACTCAGGACTCAGTAGTGATAGTATCATAATGTACTCAGTATTAGTATACTCAGTGACTTGCTCGCTCAATATTGGTCATTGATCAATGATGATTATGTAATCAATCATACATCAGTGGATACTCTGGCTGTTCACCACTGCTCGTTCCAGCGGTTGCAATTGAAGGTCGACGTTAATTATCACCTGGCTGCTGCCTGAATCATCCCAAGGTCCTCGCAATTTCTTTTCTGCCTTTTCCCTGGATATAATTCCTTCTAGGACTGCAACTTCGTGGCTCCGAATCCGGCCACTCGTCGATCGCTCAACCTTCTCGGTCAATTGGAATGCGGGACGTGGTATAGATGGTAATGTGTGCTTTGGGGCGAATCTTGGCGGAAGGGGTCCAGGAACAAGCTTAAGTGCGGATGGCGGCGCGCGACGAGGCATTGTCAGTGTTTTCTGCTGTGGTAACTAGAAAGCTGTGGTCAGATGTGTACACTTACACTATTTGCATCTGAATGGAAGAACGGCGTACTGTTATTGGAGAAAGGATACAAGTCAGACGGCGATCCAGTCGCAGCAACGGAGATAGAACCAGCCCTCCTCGTTTTGAGTGCGTATGAAGTTATCAGTATCGATGGAAGTTAGAAGTGAAAGTTGTATGTGTCCATTTCAAACAACGCAGCAGTTATGATTGATCGATATGATCGATTGATCATTGATGTACACAACTACGTATTCAAGCTTCAAGGTATGAGCTCCAGGAAAATTTCAGCTGTGATTGCATCTGGACAGCACTCAAGCTGATGGAATATAAATGCTTCTAAATACAAATGCAAACTAGGAATGCTAATAGAAAAAACAATACGCCAGAACCTGGATGATTACATGACACCACCTATAATCGGTCGGTAGTGCTTTAACAACTGCACCTTGAAGTCTATTACCAAATGGCTCAGCTTTAATAGCACCGGGACTCTAAAGGGATGATGATACCTGAAGGCTTATTCCACAGCGCAGCCGCATCGGGATTCAAGGGTGAAAGGTTGTTGGGCTCTGTGGCAATAGATTAACACAACGATATGAGAACAAAGTATGGATGATCGACCTCCGAGAAGTGATTGTAGAGATAGCAATATTGTCTGCACACTGTACACAGCGGACCATTTGTCCTGAGTATCAATGAGTTAAGTGCTGATTCAGAATTGCACAAATGTAAGCCTTACCTGCAAAATATCGAGACAGATTCCACCTCCGTTGATATCGACATTTGGGTGATAGCAAGGTGTTTCGAAGGTAATACCAGGAGGAACATATGGGTAGTTAGGTGGGAAAACAATGTTAATGCGGAATGTGAGTCCCGCATAGATCTGTGTGGGGGTCAACATAGGACAGCTGACGAGGCAAACAAGAAATGCACAGTTTCATTAGGTCCTTCTATTGTTCCAACCCATTCAAATAGATTTCCGTCACTCTTGGGGAATGCAGACTACCCAGGCCGGTCAGAGAGAAAACAAATTAAGAGGTGTAGCGTGATCGTACAATACCAGGGGAAGAGGACATCTAGCATCATTATTAACTGAGAAACAAACAAGACTTCACAAGGACGTACCATAAGAGTCATAAGTTCTGAGCTCAGTCTATAACGAAAATTAGTCGATTGCAGTGATATAGCAGGTTGTGAATAAACCTTTTCGTGACACTTCCTGCGGCTGCATTGGAGTCACCAACAGCAGTAGATTTATGAGAGGCTCTAGAAGGAGCAAGTGATGACGTGATCTGGTCCATAATTAGAGGACAAAGTAGAAAAGGATTGAACAAATTGGAGGTAGAGGGGACAAGTGAACGTTGAGTATTGAAGTACTGAGTGGTTAAAGGCCGTCTTGAACAAAATTCCAACGACCACGTGCTCGAGTTTGCTTATGTACTCATTGGCATTGAGCTTGATAGTAAGCTTTAACGACCACTAAACGTAGAATCCCTGCCAGGAACACTTCAAGCCAACTCACAATGACCTCCTTCTCTCCTTCTTCCACAGAAATCGATCTCGCAAAGACCGTCTTAGTAAAAGTCGGGAATTCTGGCGTCCTTTCTGGCGATGTTGCTGTCAGCGTATTTTCTGGTGCTAATTTACCTTCTTCTGTGCTAGGGGAGATATGGACCATTGCAGATGAAGGGAACAAGGGATCCCTATCTCTCAAAGGTGTTATAGTGGCTCTCAGGCTCATTGGATGGGCTCAAAGCGGGGAGAAAGTTACAGCTGCTCTCGTGAATAAGCGTGTGTACTCTTCATCATTGTTCTCAACCCCACTTCACAATCGTATTTCAGCTGGACCCATCGCGTCAATTGATGGGTTTTCAACCATTACATCGCATTCTACTGGGATATCCATACCGAAGTCACCACCTCCGGCTCTGTCTTTGCCTCCGCTTACCAGTCAAGACAAAGCGAAATTTCAACGGTTATTCCAAGCAAGTAATCCGCAGAATAATCTTCTCAGTGGTATGCCTGCCGAGTGGCCCCACCCGTTTCTTCACTCAAATTTTTTCAGGAGAGCGAGCGCGGGAAATTCTACTCAAGTCCAAGTTACCGACTGAGAAGCTTTCCCAGATTTGGTGCGCTGGTAATTTTTCAAAGTCAGAATCTACTCCCATACTAACACAAGCTACTTATAGGAACCTTGCAGATACTAAGGATAGAGGCGCACTCGATGTCAACGATTTTACTATTGGAATGTATCTCATTCAAGGATGCATGTCCGGAACAATCTCTTTTATTCCATCTTCTCTCCCCCCTGGACTCTACGAACAGGTTGTAGGGATTCCTATCCAGATGGGTGTAACATCACATCCAACGGGCTCGTTCAATCCCTCTGTAACTGCTGGTTCCTTAAGCAGTCAGATTCACCCACAATATACAGGTGCCAGCAATATTACTCCCATTTCTCATGTGCCCGCACGACAGGAAGCCTCTAGTACTAACATGACACAGAGCGGTCCTATCAATGGCCATAGCTCTCGATGGGATATAACGCCGTCTGAGAAGGCCAACACTGACAAAATGTTCGATGCGCTCGATAAACAGAAGCAAGGCTACATTGAAGGTGATGTTGCGGTTCCGTTCATGCTGGAGTCTAAACTACCTGGTGATGACTTAGCTCAGATATGGTAGGTTCTTCCTTCTGTCAATGAAACGCTCAGGCAACACTAACTTCCTGTTGTGATAAACAGGGATCTTGCTGATATACAGGGTGACGGTCGATTGACGAGAGACGGGTTCGCAATTGCAGTGCATCTTATGAACGAAAAGATAAAGGGGAAGCCCATACCATCAGTCCTACCACCATCACTTGTCCCGCCCTCGCTGCGTTCTGCTGCTCCAGTATCCAGTGCCCCCAATCAATTGGAAACTTCCCGCGACTTGCTCTGGAGTGACGATGACCCTCTTGTTTCCGCTGGTCCTGCATCGGCTTCTTTTCCCCGGATGCCAACCTCTACCAGTTTTCCATCCGTGGTCCCTAGTCAGGATCCATTTGGTCCATCCTTCGGTCAGTCAGACATCTTCCTTTGTCTTCTGGCATTGAACCTTGCCTCTCTTTAGGGAATCAAGACCTTCTCGGTGACGATAATGATATAGACGCTCAAGCTCTCCATGATAACTCGGCCGAGATTGGAAATATTCGTAACCAACTTGATTCCACAGAGCGATCTCTGGAAACAGCTAAGACAGAGCGTGTTAGTGTTGAAACACAGCTTGCAAATCAAGCCGCCCAGCTTTCTCAGCTGCAAACCCAATTATCATCTGCCAAATTATCGTACGAGACTGAATCGAAGCTCCTCGCCAACCTGCACGAACGTTATTCTACCCAGACCTCGGATATTCAGAAGTGGAGACAGGACCTCATTCGAGCGGAAAGCGACTTAAGCGCAATCAAGGTTGAGAAAAGCGAGATAGAGGGTACTTTTCTGCGGGATAAGGAAGAAGCGAGGGAATTACACAAGAAAATGGTGGAAGCAGGGCAACAGGCCGATGTACTGAGAGCTGAGATCGAGAAGCTAAAGAAGGAAGCCAAGCAGCAGAAAGGGCTTCTTGCCATTGCCAAGAAGCAGCTCAGCACCAAGGAGAATGAAAGAAACAAGGTGGAGAAAGAAGCTGAAGAACTAAAAGCTGAAGTCGACATCATTACACAAGAGAAGGAAGATGCTGAGGCAAAGATGGCTGCATTCTCTAATCTGGAAGCATTGGCTTCTTCGGATACTTTGACGACTGCTGCTGCCCAACCACTTCCACTTTCTCCCGATGTCACAGGTTCGACTAGTCCGGGATCAAGGAGTAATAATCCCTTCGAAAGGCTACAAATGTCCAATGGGCAGAGCACCCCGCGCCCACAGCCGGCAACATTCTTATCATTTACTGATGCTACTGTCTCATCTTTGACAGATGCCATCCCAACTCCTACCCAACCAGATGCAAAGCAAGAGGCAAAGGATGTCCTTATTTCATCCCAGCCAGTAGTAAAGGAACCAGTGCAAAACGATGATCCTTTTGGTTTCAACGATCCAGCTGTGCCTCAAACCGCTCAATCTCCTACAGCAGGATTAGTTCTATTTAGTACTCAGCCTACATCACCGACACCCACTACGGAAAGCGATCGATTCTCTACTCCTCTGAATACCGCCACGGAATCAATTGAAGGTGCAGTGGGCACAGAGGCAGCTGTTTCGAAGTTCCCGCCTGTTGAATCACACGAGTCCCACGAGCATTTTCCCGGTCATTTCCCTTCACCTGATTCCGGATCAATCCACAGAGGAGATACTGACCTCAATGCCCAGCTTCAGGAGTTGGACAACGCTGAATCTGATTCCTCTGATGAAGAGGATGAAGTTCCTTTGTCCACATTAGCTTCTAAAGCGACATCAAAGGCTCGCATTAGTTCAACATCTAGGATCAACGGAGCTCCAAACTTGTCTGCGATTGAACCTTCACCGATCAACAGTATTGCTGCAGCTGGAACCCCTGCCAATGGAGAAGCCACCAAAGATGTCTTTGGTGTCACCGCGAGTCCATCTATGGCTGGTGTAACGGCTTTCGACGAAGCTATGGGGAAAATCTCTAATACTCAGGCACAATTGCCCACAAATCAACCCTTTGACTCTGTATTCGACGACAATTTCGATTTTCATGCAGCTCCACCGGAACCTCAGTCCCCCTCTGTCACAAGTGTGGTTCCCGAATCTCAATACCCCTCTGTTACAGGTGTGCCTCCAGCACCCAGTACTGCTAACGGAGGCACATTGCCTTCATCCTCTCAAGAGCAGCAACGAAACGGTAGAGCTGATGTCATTTCTACCCCCTCTTCCCCAAAGCTACAATTATCCCAACCTGCCGCCCCTTCCCGTTCCTTGCCCTTTGATGACGCGTTTTTTTTGGGATCAACGCATGAGAGCACCCAGCCCTTGGAAACATCTGCAACCACCGGTCCTACTTCTTTCGATGAAATTTTCTCCAGCCTAGCAGCTCCACCCAACGCGGATATAACGGCGGTTTCATCGTCTGCACGACTATCTGAAGAAGGTTCTCGCACGTTCCCAACAGTATCATCCCCTAAGGGAAGTATGGCATCAGCGAGAGCAGCATCTCCTCCGAGGTCACCCACCTCTAATACAAGGCCACGACCTTCAACCGCTTCCTCTAAAGAAGAGAAGGATAAGCAGGCTCCCGCTCGTCATTCCAAATTAAGTGTAAGTTTAAGGCCCTACCTTATCTCTCTGCTTGCTTATAAAAGAATCTGATGTCAGATCCGATTACCTTTCGGCAAGAAAAAAAAATCAGAGGCTCCCCCTCCCCCATCTCGGTCTAAATTACTTACCCCCCCTGATGAAGAGCCATCCAGAGTTATGACCACCGCTGTTGACGACGATGTTGAAGCAGTAAAACAGCTCTGTGGAATGGGTTTCGATCGAACTCAGGTTGTCAGCGCCCTAGAGAAGCAAGGGTATGATATGCAAAAGGCTCTCAATAGTCTCCTCAGTCAGTGAATGTGGTCTGGGTCTATTCATAGCACATTCCCCTCATTCGCTCGCTCATGATTTGTGCTCCAGATCATTCCATTTTTAGATTGTAACACTCCTTTCTCTCCTCTCCTTTCCAAAATCTGTGTCATTCACTTCTTTTGGCTACAGTGCAGCTGCACTACCACCCTGGATCTTTATAATTTATTGCATATACCACTGCTTCAGAACAAGTAATATATCTTATGGAATACAAGATTGTAAATTCAGATTGGATCCAAAGACATTGGGTACTTGATATCCTTTGAAATCTCTCTCATCCAGTTCTGCCAGTTTATATCCTGGGAGCACTCAGACTTGAAAGCATCTATTTGAGCAGGAGAAGGTGAGTGATATATCAGAAAGATAACATAACTGCAGCTGGTGAGCTGGTAATGCAATTGAATCATGTTTTTGCCTTCAGTCAATATGTGTGTTAGATCCATCATTCCATCCTCAGTCAGCTGAAAATGGACAAGGTGAGCAGGTAAATGAAGTTGATCAGATGGTAAGGTGGCTACCAGCACTGGTGGATTTAAACGTATGCCTGTCTGCGACTGTATACTTGATCCAGTCAAATAGAATGCTCCTTCAACTGGCACTGGCCATGAGTGAGATTGTTTGTAGGCTGAAAAAAGTTTTCCAAGATCCAGAGGCGCTTGAAGATTCATTTCTCGAAACTGAGCAACTGAACAACAGCCAAGAGAGAAACATGAGCCAGCAGTTACCTCTCTGTTAACACTTCAGATCTCAACGAGCAACCATCATCATACAATAGACTCACTCAGGAGGTTTGCTTCTCCTGTCTGCCCACAGAATTAACCTGTTCCATTGATCTCTGGGGATGTCGAGATCAACTTCAATGCTTGAACCAGAATGAGGAAAGATTCGTCGAATCATTAAGAGATGCATGGTAGCGGTAAAGGCTAAAGGGGTGTCAATGAATGAAGTACACCTGATGCAACGAAGAAAAACCTTCAAGAGATGTGAGTATGTCGCTTGGGGAGTGGGCGAGAGGTAAGCCTTTGTCACTTCCAGGTGCTGCTTGTAGACCAATGTTGTCTAAGGGGGGCTGGCCACTTGCGGCTCTTCTGGCGTCCACATCTCTCGTTATAGAATTCAACAGTTCTTCCACTTCCATTTCAACCTGATTCTCCTTCGAGGATGACCGTTTGCGTTTTTTGATTGCAGGTCCCGTAAAACTTTCCGGCAATTCCAGACCAGTTTTGGCATCCGTGATCTTATCTTCGGCAAGCAGATTCTGGATGAAGAACAAGGTGACTTTTTAATTGAGGGACTAGTAACGAAAACTGAAAACATTACTGTTGAGGAAACTGCTGGAGGCGAACCTATATCCATATCCATCTCACTGTGAATTGAGTCATTTGAGATGTTACGACTAATGGCAGGGGGTGCGACGACAGGTTTCAGCTCGGGTTTACTATTTTGTATCGCAAGACCAGAATCAGTGTTGCTGCCACTCGGTATATTTGTTGAATTCTCTGTTATTATACTGGCTACTCCTGTGTCAGCAGCTTGGATGTTTCCTGCACCCGGGCTGACCGCAGCAGTCGCTTGGGGAGAGATTCGGGTAGAAGGCGTAAGAATAGTGGCATCGACTTGAGCTAACGGGATATCCGTGGATAAACTAGAGCGTATCTTGCAATCCTCTACTTCCACAATGCGATCAACTATCTCAGGGGTTGATGGGTGTTCTGCAATCGCTGTAGCTTTTCTTCTACTAGTTACTAAGAGATCATCGAGCTGATCGGAATTAGGGGTCCAGATAGTAACATCAGGCCTCAAGAGTTGCTGGTGATCCGAGGTTTGGTCTTTAGAAAAACCTGGTCGAGAACTCATTTGGTCTGAGATGAATTCAAAACCACCACCACCACGAATGCGACTGTTTTCAAGTGTCGTCAACGGTGCCGTTGTACGAGAATCAACCCCAAAATTTTCAGACGTGGTCGTTGCATCGTTATCAGTACTTATTGCTCGTAACATAATCAAAGAAGGATCCGCATCCTGAGGGGGAGCAGTGGTTGGTGGTGCCCTTGTAGTGGTAGATTTTGCAAAGTTGCCGTTTGCGTCTTCTGAGTGATTCACTAAGAATGGTTCGGGAATATGATCAAGAGACTGTACGACAGATGCATTTTCTGAGACTGCAGCATCGCCTTTGGGTGTGGCAGGAAGCAACGTAGGATTTTGAAGAATTTGGGCAGATGGATCACTAGAAAGATCAATAGCATTCTCACGAGAGGAGCCTCGTCCCGGATGAGAAGGTGTCAAAGATGCTTGCTTCGATGTTGATGCCAATCCCATCGTTTTACCTTTGTTCTTGACATAATCGAGGTCTGCCTCCAAAACATCCTGCCCCAGGCGGGCTAAATACTTTTTCTTTTGTTTTGTTTTGGTGTACGCAGATGGATTTGTTCTTGTAGATTCGACAGAAGCAGTGCTATTGGATGGTGTAGTGATTGGTGCGTAAGAATCCTCGGCTGGGGACAACACGAAAGCACCGGAATTGCCACTGGCGCTACTGATTGCCCCAGGTTTGTCGGTTGATGATATGAGATATTGTCGATCTAGATTCTTCTTGACTGGCCCGCTTGGTGGTGGTGATAAGACGGGCCTGTGTTGTGCCATTTCAGTCGACTCGCGAGAGTTGCCTAAGAGGGCAGATGATGTTGAAGGCTAGGAGAATAGGAATATCATCAATGATGCAATGGTATATGATCACAAGGACGTACTCCTGCTGAGAACTTCTGGTTTGGACCTGCAACTCTAGAAAATTGGCCATCGGGTGCGTTCGAAGTAGATGACTCCGTGATGCTAAAACAATGAGCAAACGAGACATACATGACCAAAGGGGTGCTCACATAGGACCATTTGTGTGTTTGTGCATAGGGTCCTCGTTCCGAATCGTCTTTACGAGAGATCTCACAGTTTCTGGATCAATAAAGACTTAATAACTCCTTCACCTCGTTGACCCGAAGACACCCAAGATGTGCCTTGACTCACCAAGAAGATCCGCTTCAACAAAGCAACCAATGTGTGCTTCAACTACCCTTATCAATGCAATATAGTCGTGAACCATGCTGTGCTCGGAGGGGCACTGGGACACATGAAAAGGCTTTGCATTGTACTGAAGGGCAGTCCTGAGAGTCTCTTGGGCAACCTAGAAGATTCAATAAGACAATGGGACTATAAGTACATTAGATTTGGAATGACCTGAAGGAGTAAAACAATCTTGGAGATGTCAGGAATATTCACATGTTAAATCTGTGCTATACCTTTGGACGAGCTTCTCCATAATAAGCACGATCAGAACTCAGCCATTCCCCAAGTTTTTTAGTGTATGTGCGGTAGGACGTAGAATTGACGACAGAAAGTTGCTTGTAGAACCAGGGAAATACTTTCTCGTTATTCTTAACCGCGTCTGTACTCATGACAGTGATAAGAAAGACGTTCGCCACCAAATCGACAATGAGTACTGAGCCCCATGATAACTTGACTAAATCTTGGTCAACAAATTTCTGTAAATATATAATAATTGTGGCTCTCCGCCTAATGTCACTATTTCATCAAATAAAAACTATTTAGGATTATCTAGTTTCCAAAACATGGTGCACCAAGTCGAGTGAGTAGGGATTATCTATTCTTTCTTCGCAGGAGGCGTTAGCTTCTTGCCAATTTCTGAGCCTACATCACCATGAGAGATGAGTAGTGGAAGACAACAGATAATTATGAATACATACCGCGCAGCTTCACATAGAGTATGCGCTCTAATTTGCCCAGAATTTGTGCGTTAGGTATGGCCTTTCCGGACTCATAATCCTGAAGCACGGTGGGTTTCTCATTAATCTTCTGCGCAACTTCTTTCTGGGACAGTCCTAATTGTAGGCGAGTGCTCGAGATAGCCTTACACGTAAAATGAGTTGCTTGGAGATGTGATGATATGGACACGTACTTTGCCTACAGATGGGGAAACTTTGGGTGGTGCTGTGACTTCATTCTCTCTATCGATTTTCGCTATTCTTTGATGGTCGGTACCTAGCATTTGTAAGCCTCAAGTAAACTTGGAGTGCAGTGGGGATGGGGAACGCTACTTTGGTGCGCTTTGTTCCCTCCTGCAGAAATTTTTTTCTCGGTGCCAACAACGGCCCCAGATCGTCGGGCCTGTATTTCAACTTGGACATTAGATGAATTGAATAGGTTTGAGTGCAGTACCGACCGCTGATTAAGGAAAATATTTAGCTTCGAACATAGAGTAAAACCTGAAGGAACTCACCATTTAGCTCTGAGTCTGTCCTGGCAACTGCAGGAGCCTTAGACTTGTAACCAATAACAGTGTTTGACTCAAAATCGCTCATTGTGTGGAGATTAGTAGTTGGAAGGGAAGGAGGAGAGGATGGATGATGTGGTAAGACGGAAAGTAGCACTTATGCGGATCCGAGTCAACGGCACCGAGATTTCCCCACGGAATTGTCGCACGAGACTACAGACATAACATTCTGGTAAACGCGCTCATTGAAGTTACTTTACTTAAATCCAACATGCCCCGAGAAATCGTCACAGTTCAGCTCGGCCAGTGTGGAAATCAGAGTCAGTCGCGTTCCTATTTATTATATATGCTTACATCTTAGTTTGCGCACTACACAGTGGGTTCTGTCTATTGGCAGCGACTTTGTGCTGAACATGGCATCAACAGAGAAGGTATTCTCGAGGAATGGGCAACTGAACCTGGTGATCGAAAAGACGTCTTTTTCTACCAGGCTGATGATGAGCATTACATTCCTCGTGCTATACTGATCGATTTGGAGCCCCGAGTTTGTTCTTGTACGCTCTTTACCTTACCCATATCTAATCTGCTAGCTTGTTAGGTGATCAACAACATTCTATCATCACCTTATGCTAACCTCTACAATCCGGAGAATATATTTGTCTCCAAGGATGGAGGGGGCGCAGGCAATAACTGGGCACAAGGATATGCGGCGGGGGAAAGGATATACGAGGAAGTAATGGAGATGATTGATCGCGAAGCTGAAGGCAGCGACTCTTTAGAAGTGTGCCCTGTTCGTTTGAGCTTTTGGATAGACAACTAAGCCACAAGTAGGGTTTTATTGCGATGCATTCGATCGCAGGGGGCACGGGCTCCGGGCTTGGTTCATTCTTGTTGGAAAGATTGAATGACAAGTTCCCCAAAAAGCTCATTCAAACTTACAGTGTCTTTCCGAATGCCCAGGAAGGAGATGTTGTGGTCCAACCTTATAATTCATTGTTAACACTCAAACGCCTCGTGAACCATGCAGACTCGGTTGTCGTACTGGATAATGGCGCACTCGCAAGGATAATGGCCGATAGGTTGCACTTATCTACACCAAATTTTGATCAAACCAACCAACTCGTAAGCTCCAAGCGTTCGTGTTCTCATTTATGCTCATGGAAACTCGCTAGGTGGCTACTGTCATGGCTGCCAGTACACAAACTCTGCGTTATCCCGGCTACATGAACAATGATCTCGTCGGGATAATCGCGTCATTAATACCAACACCTCGGTGCCATTTCCTGATGACATCCTACACTCCATTTACGGGGGACCAGCTAGACAAAGTATACAATTTATTACGCTTGACCCTACGGAGGTTGAATGCAATGTAATGATTATAGGCCAAGACTATCCGCAGGACCACTGTCCTCGACGTAATGCGGAGATTATTACAACCCAAGAACCGCATGGTTTCAACTACCCCTAGCAAAACTGCATGCTATATTTCCATCCTCAACATCATTCAAGGCGATGTTGATCCAACAGACGTAAGTTCAAGACTATCTGGCTTGAAAGATCTTACAATGCCAGTGGTTTAGGTTCATCAATCACTCCTTCGCATTCGAGAACGACAGCTCGCCAACTTCATCCCTTGGGGACCAGCCTCAATCCAAGTTGCATTGACGCGTAAATCACCTTATGTTGCGACGAACCATCGAGTTAGCGGGTTAATGTTGGCGAATCATACAAGCATTGCGTCTGTGCGTGTGATTTTATACTTCTGTAGTATCAAGTTTCTCTATTTCCCCCCAGCTATTCAAACGGATGCTGGTGCAATTTGACGCTCTTAGAAAACGAAATGCATTCATGGATCAGTACAGAAAAGAGAAGATGTTTGAGAACGGCCTCGAAGAATTCGATGATGCGAGGTAATCTAGACCACCACTGCGAGCTATCCTCATTGAGCCATCCTCATTGACATCATCCATTCGCAGAGCAACCTGTGATGAATTACTGAAGGAATACAAAGCTTGCGAAAGTGCTGACTATATTTCATATGTACGTGCTTCTATAAGGAAATGCAGCTTTGTTTTTTTACCAGTGAATGCCATCGAAACATAGGGTGCGCCAGAATCAGATAACGCCTAGCTGGAAGTTTCAAAATCCGACACCTACCTTCATTTGTGAAGATCCAGTCTGGGCTGGCTGAATACGGTCAAAGAAGTATGAGGAAGTTAGCCATGGTATTTGCTTGATAGACGACAGACTAGGACGAATTATGGCGTACTTTAATGTATTCATATACTCTGTAATCGAGTTAATTGCTTGCAAAGAAGGGGTTAAAGGACAAATGGAAAGTCATTTGCTGGCACTAGAGCCTTGGGCTCCGGAGTACAGTACGAGATTAATGAGCCTTGAGCTCACAAAATCACTTGTTACCGAATACAGGATAAACTTCCTAGTGATAGTATGATACAGTGTGGTAGTGACCAAAATAAAATTAGAAGGCTCATACTGGAGAAGCCAGTAACAATGAGCGAAGTCGAGAAACATGTTAATGTCACAAAAAAAGAAAAGGTATCGTGGTAAGAAACAGAAGTGCGGAATCCTAGGGCTGAGAAGTGAGTCCATGGAGCAAAGAGAAGTAATGAGGCGACGCTAGTTTAAATTGGAGATCAGATTTGAGACTTCAAGCTTCAGCGCTTGCCGCCTCGTCTATTAGGCAGCTTCTTAATGGCTCTAGCCCCTGTGTTAGGGATATTGGCCGGGGCTGCCCCTATAGTGAACAATGTACCACCGGCATTACTTCCCTGTGGTGTTGACATTGTACCAAACCCACCACTATTGAACCCACCACCACTGGAAGGTAGAGCAGAGTTTCCAGTAGCAGGTGAGGCCGGTTGACTGGACCCGAAAGAGAAAGAGGTGGACTGTGTGTTAGTTGAACCACCGAACGAGAACGGATTAGGATTGTTGAAGGCCGCTGGACTACTCGGTGCAGAGCCTGATTGCTGAGAAAAAGGATTCGAGTTGCTAACCTTAGGGGTGCCAAACGTGAATGGAGAGTCCTGATTTGTGCTGCCAATGTTGCCAACACTGCCGAAGGAGAACGAACCAGTAGTTGATGGACGTGGTGTTTCGGGCGTTGGAATCGAGAGATTAGATGGCTGCCCAAACGCAAATCCTGTGGACTCAGAACCATTGTCCTTACTGGCCAGACCGAAACTGAATGTTGGTGTCGTAGCTACAGAAGTAGCGGAATTGTCTTGGGGTTTTCCAAACCCAACTGAAGATGAATTGCCGAAGGAGAAACCGAAGGTTGGTTTATCACCCTTTTGGACACCATTAGCTGATACGTCTCGAATGGGGCTTTCATCCATTTTAACCTCTAGATCTGAGGATTTAGGCGGTGTGCTTGGTTGTGGAACTGTGTTACTGGGTTCAGTATCAGTTGTGGTAGAGATGGTTCTATTGTTGGCAAATGAGAACGGTGTAGGAGTATCCGTTTTGATGGGGGCACCGAAGGTAAAAGGCGAGCTCTTCAACTGAGACTGCGCTGTTGTACTTGCGCCAAAAGTGAAAGGGCTTGTGGCAGGAGAGTTTTTGGTCGGAGATTGTCCAGATATGAAGCTTGTCGGCGTTGCAGGGCTGTTGTTCGATGGCTGACCGAAAGTAAACCCTGTTGACACCGGTATTGGCGGCTTGAGCACATCGGACGAAGAATTAGTGCTTGAATCAGAATTGTTGGTTGACCAGCCAGAGGACGAGGGTGGCATTATAGACTGCGAACCAATATTCGGTGCAGACATTCCATGTGGCGGAGCTCTCTCGCCAGCAAGTTTGCCAGAGGTCTGAATGGCAGAGTTGGAGGCTACCTGTCCAAAGAAGGGAGGTTGCAATTTCTCCGAAGTATCAGAGGGGTTAACCAAACTGAAAGAAAAGCTGGAACTGGCTGTCGCAGCTGTAGTAGGGAAGATGCCAGGAGGTGAAGAGGACGAAATCTTGGTGCTCTTTGTTCCACTGGGGGCAGCTGGTGCGAAGCTGAAAACAGTGGAATTAAGCTGATCTCTGCCTCCAATCGTGGGGAAAGAGAGACCGGAAGAAGCAGGGGATACTAATGCCGTACTGTCCGCGCCTATTGCAGGAGTATCAATCTGCTGGGGGCCAGGCCGATTGGATGGTCCGATATCGTCACTTTCCTTAGCAGATGGGGCGGAGTGATGCGGAACAGGTGCAAAACTGATAGAAGGAACATTGAGACTTAGGGGCCCTTTGAAAGCAGAAGAATTTGCGAAAAAATTCGGGATTGGCGCTGAAGAAACTGAAGACGGACAAGGCTCTGAGGATTCAGCAGTCACGTTAGTAGTGGGAGTATCAACAAGAGTAGGTATCTGTGCTTTCTCTACAGAGATGACATAATCGGTGGCTGCGGTGCCGAGAGAAGATGAAACAGCAGAGTTAGTGGGCATACCCCCCAGTACAGTCGAAACGTTCCCTTGGATGGAGAAAGCATCCGATACGGAAGTTGTTTCCATACTCGGAGCTGAAGCTGGAAGTGTAGCTTTGGAAAACGAAAAGGGGAGGGATTGAATCGGCGGTTCTTTTGCGTTGCTGGTATCTTGGAGGACTTGGGGTGCCTGGTAGGAATGATGAGAGAACGAATCATAAATCATGTCAAAAACAAAACATACCTCCTTGTCCCTAGCAAAGGAGAACCCTGGCCCCAGATCAAACGTAGGAACTTTCTTTGCAGCTTCTTCGAGCATTCTCCTCTCCTTAACGTTGGCCTCATCCTCCTCTCCATCGTCCTCATACATCGCGGAGAAGCGGCTTTTGCTTGGCTTACCTATACCAACCGAACGTGCATGATTTCGAGAAGATTTGACTCGTCCAACCCTGCATGAAGACGGTTGGGCAGTGTCTTTGAGTAAAGATGGTCTGAATTCATCTGATTTGGGAGGGGGAAAGCGATGCTTGCTTGTTGAACCGGCCTCACCAAGGGCAGACTTGTTTTGCTTGAGCTTCCCAGACCTCTCCTCCTCATTCATCAGGGAGTCTGAGTTCTCTAACTGCCCCGCATCTGATTCCTCTTGCTTCCGCCTGCTGAGCAGCTTCCGCATACCACCCTCACCGGCGTAAGGCTTTTTATCGTTAAGTTTTGGCCTGGACAGCTTCTTTTTACCGAGACTAGTCTCCTCTGGCATGAGAACAATTTTAGGCTTTTGGGAGTATCTGAAAATTTCTGGTACAGTCATGGAACCGCGCAAGCGGGTAGGGAGGAGAGGTGTCTTGTACAAGTCTAGTTCATAAAGTGCCTTTTCTGCAGCATGAGAGTGCTGAAGAGGGGCTGATAAATGATTAGGGAAGGCGCCAAGGATTACACGAAGATGGATGCGGCTCACCAAATCCAGCGTTGGTCATATAACTAGACTGAGAACCGAAGTTAAAGGCATCCTGGCGCGACAAAGTTGCCTGGTAATTTTCGTCAATCGGAGGATGGGTTACATGGACTGAGCTAAACTGGACTTTACCTTGCGTTGAAATTCCACAAGTGAACCAAGTGTAGGAGTTGATCGAGAAGGGAGTGAAGCGCGTTCCGCTGGGGGATGAACAAAAACTGGATTCGTATTGAGAGTCGAGAGAGATGGAGGTTCTGATTCATGGCGGTCGTCAGGAACATCTCGGTCTACAGATGGACCAAAGCTGGCTCGGGATGGTTGAGGCGTGAGCGAGGTGCGGAGACGAAAAGACGACTGCCCGGAAACAGAGGTATTTGGGTGGTCCAAAGGAGAGTTACGTGATTGAAGTGAGAGGTCTTGAAATGAGAGTGCGGATAGCGAACGCATGGATTCGTCCTTAGAAATTCGTGAGCCTGGAGGGTCAATAGACATAGTTCTGGAAACGCGATTGCCTATTCTTCTAGAAGGAGAAAGGGTATGTCGCGTAGATTTTGGTTGATTAGAGGCGGAACGAACTATTGTAGAAGGGGCGGGGAAAACAGAGGACGGAGGATCCAAGTAGCCACAAGGAGGGGATGAATCTCTTTCTGGACTATGAATTCTCATTTTCTTGCTGCGAGATGGCCAATCCTCACTGCTGACGATGGCGTTGCTGTCCTGGGTGGCCTGGGCAAGCGGCTTCCTTTTCCCATTAACATCTTCAAAGTCATCTGTAACTGAAAACCAGTTCAAAGGAGCAGTGACGATGCTCTTAATAGCACCAAAGAAAGAATTTGAACGTGCTGGAGGATGGGAGTGGTGGTGGCTGGACTGTGGATCAACTGCAGTCGGATACCTCAGCATCGCGCTCGACGACCACGGAAGTCTGCGATCTCGAGAAAAGTGTGACTGTGTTGCTTGTGACATACTTTGTGACATCAGCAAGATGCATGATTCAGGTCAAGACTTGAGTTGGGGACTCGCTGATTCGGAGCTGAGCGCTGATCAGCGGTACTCAGAATCTCACTTGCTGTACTAGTATCCACGCTGAGTTGACGTGGATGGCTGCAAGCGATGCTTCTCGTTCAGTATGATCCCAGAGAGCCGAGGCTTGCACCTCAAACAGTCATAACTGAACAGCGCCGGAGCAACAGATGAAGGCGAGAGTGAGTCATATATTCGTGTCAAGGCAGCCAGAACCTGCCTAGACAACAGCACTTCTGGATATACATGAATGCAGACGCTGTAGAGGAGGCAGACTCGGCAAATCTCTATGACAACGTGGCCTGGATCATCGCCATCATCAGTCAGGTGTAGAGTACTGCAGTTCGTGACTGACTTATTTGTCTCTTGCTTCTCTCCACTCGCTTCGCTTTTGGTACGCCCTGGCTCTCTTTGTCTTCATCTTCTTATCAGCTTAAATATAGGGCTAGCATAACACACAAGGCGTCGACCGTCTTTCTCCCCCTTTTCTCTGGTAACTCTTTGATAGAGTTGCACCCTTGTCTATTCTTCTTTCAGGCTTTTTCTCTCTGCTGCCGACTCTTTCAGCCCACGTTATCCAGCTTCAGGTTTAAGCACATCACCTTTTTGCAATGGTTTCCAGAAAACTCATGGCTGTTTGGGGGGTCATCGACTTCTTCCTTCTGGCTGCTGGCGCTCTTACCGTTGCTCTCTCTATTGTTTGGAGAGCCCCTAACGACATGATAAACTTAGTATTTTCTCCGAGCAATCTTACAGGTGCCTCTTACTTTTTCGGGCTGGTCCATTACTCACCCCATTTTGCACTCAGCTGGAATGGTCGTGGGTGTGATGCTTCTAGCTACCTTTGTCTTATCCCTCGGTGCCATTGTTCAGAGAAATCATGTCACTATCGGCCTTGTCATCCTTAATTGGGCTTTGATTATCGACTCCATTGCTATACTCACTGTTGGAAGCATTCTATGGTTTTTTTCTCTCCACGAACGAGCCAACTTCGGTGCGAGGTATGCAGCCTTCGATTCCGATCATATGGTGAGGCTACAAGACAAGGTGCGTTGTACTTGACACCCGTTACCATCACTTTGCGACATGCAAACACACGCACCATCAACCGTTAGTTCCAATGCTGTGGATATCTTAATTCTACCGACGCCGTCGCCATCCGACCAGGCACTTTCTGTGGTTCAACCGAATTCGTCCAAGTCACTAACAATGCCACTTCCAACTTCTGTGTTGGACCTATCACTACCGCTGGCGACGTTATCCTGAACAACACTTTTACGTGAGTTTGGATCACTGCCTTTTCTTCCCATTGCTGACCAATACGCACAGCACCGTGAGCTTGTTGATCGTCTTGATGTTCTTTGTTCTAGTTCTCAGCGACATTTTTAGATTTATGGATACATGGCTATTACCCTTTCTCTGATGCTGGCTTCTATCTGTGTAATCAACAAGGTCAGATCCCATTACACTACCATTTCAACCATCATTCTCACACGGGCCATAGAGAAAGGAAGATGAGAGGTTTAAGAAGATCGACGCCAAGCGCGGAGGAAAGGGATTCGTCTGAGACGGAAATACCCTTCTTTACAATATTTCTCCCGGCTCCCTTATACGAGTGCTTCTTTAATCATTTAAACTGCTTCAGAGTAAATGGAGTTACATTCTTCATTGGGCCTGCTTAAATCAGATACATTGGTCTTTTTCGAACCGATAGATGTAGAAAGTATGTAGAACTGGTGATGATTTTGTTCTTGTGAATCTTGCATACATGTGGGGGTTTCTTGTAGATTCTGGCAATAAGCACGAACAGACTTCAACAATCATCTTGCCACTTTGGTGTGGTCATGCAACATGCCCCAAGCGCGCAAGAAAAAGCAACCACTGTGCGATGCCGAGATTAGTAGCAAATTTTCATCTAGCCCTAAAGCCAGTAGGAAAGTAATCAGAAAATTCCATGTTTTACTCAAGCGACAAGCTCAACTCGAAGATCAGTCGAATCAAGGCTCCGAACAGTACGCCCAAGTTCAACATGAACTAAACGAGTTGGGCGGCCTCGATGCGTACCAGAGGGTGAGTACTTAAGTCCTTAGATGTATGAAGTACCTGGTCTCACTGAGAGTCACTTGCTCTGTTTATGAATCCAAGGTGTCCTCCATTGGGCAAGGAAATGACAGGGGAGGTGGAAGTGAGAAATTACTCATTTCCTGGCTTCAGACGCAACAACGTCAGGATGTCAAACTCAGGTGTGCACTGAATGACGCTCTAGGTCTCTCCAGCATCGTTACACATGCTTTTATATATTCATGGCAACCCCAGATTACTGGAAGTCGGTGCTCTGAAACCCGATAACTATCGATCTTGTCAAGCCTGGCTCGATGTCATGTCTATCGACTTGCGATCCCGACATCCAAAGATCAAAGAACAGGATTTCTTACAGATGGACCTGTCAGAGAATGCCGAGACCTGGGATGTTATCAGTCTTAGTTTGGTTCTGAATTTTGTGCCTGAACCAAAAGCAAGAGGTTTGTAGACTTATCATGTACATGTATTGTGGGTCATGGCGTACGTGCTAACTGCTATCACTTCTTCAAGGCCGTATGCTGCAAATGGCTCATACAATGTTGGTCTCAAATGGTCTGCTATTCATCGTGGTTCGTCTCCATTCTTGCCAGACTCTCGAGCTAAAGATTATGCCAAAATGTTTCCTAATCTGTTGCCGTTTAGCTTCCTCAGCCCTGCGTGACAAATTCTAGATATCTGACCGCAGAACATTTCATTGACATAATGACTTCAGTCGGATTTGAGGAGGTCAAAATTAAGTTACGGGCAGGAGGAAAACTAGCGTATTGGTTGATGAAGAAACGTCAACCCCAAGATAGCCTGAATAATGGAGGAACGGACCTCTTCAACAAGAGAGTGCTCCTGAAGGGCAATAGGAATAATTTCTGTATACTTTTGTAATGTCCTGTAGCCAACCTTAAGCTTGACCGCTTCCTAGCTAGGTAAAGACGCGAACTGACCATCACGATGTGAGGGGTCCTGTTTTTATTGTTATATCAATAGCTCGCAAATCCTAAGTCACCATTTGTTTTTTCATCAGTACATAACCATGGGCCAACGAACGATCGAGAAGGCTCCTACATCTATCTATGAACTCGAGGTTCTTCTCAAAGCCGATACTAAAATCAAAGTCGCAGGTTCATTCTAATACTATAACCGGTGGGTTGTACGGCTTACTATGCTACCTCATCGTTTAGGGATCGATGGTAACAGATCTGGGATTGTCTTCAGGTCCATCATATAACTGAGCTTATACTCATGCAGTCGACGGTGTTCTTCGTGGGAAGTTTATGGTGCCGCCTTCCCCAAGCACTCAAAGAGTTCTGTCCTGATTTATGTGACTTCCTACTTTACCAGTCTAAGGAGAAGTTCTTGAGTGCCGCATCCACAAATGGTTTCGGTTTCTGCGGTGTCATCTTGTAAGCTCATCTCATAGATCTCTTGTCGGTTTCTTCTACTGTGTGCAATTTTCACAGTGGCTGGGACATCCATGATCAAACTTACTCGCGAGAATTGCTTGTATCTAATCGTGGAAATGGCTATCGTGATATCATAGCATCTATCGACCTCTCGTCCTTCCGTCGGATTCCATGGGAGGACTATGTTCCTTTCTTCCTTGTATCTTTCCTTGATCCTGACACCAAGGACCCGTTGGTGGTGGATCCGAGGGGAATGCTGAAGATTGCTGTGGACAGGGCTGAGAAAGCAGGAAGACAGTGCTATGCGGGCGTTGAATATGAGGTAGGTATCTGCTCAGCTTTCTATTGCACTAGTGTGGCCAATGAATCTTCTTGAGATAGTATTACAATTTCAAAGGTTTCCCGCTCATTTTCTACCCACCACGACGCTGTTTGTGACCAAGTAACATAACAGAAACACCCCAAAGTGTTGCAGATAAACAATTCCATGACTTAACTCCATTAACGCCAGGCAGTATGTCACTCATCTAACTACTTGATTTACCTTGCTACAATGTCGTTCCTTTGTCAGTGCATGGTTACTCACTGCTGAGAACGCAGCTGAACAATCAATACTTTCATGATCTCTTTGATAAGAGTCGTATCTTCGGAGTTGACATTGAGAGTCACCGTCAGTTGCTGCTACTCTGAGTCCTGAGTTATATGCTCTGAACCTTTGCAGATACCGAGACAGGGCCAGGTGTCCTGGAGACCGCGCTGTCTTACACTTCCGCACTGCGCATGGCGGACAATGCTATCGTGGGTTCTGTGACGAAACGTTTGGTTTGCCTCACTTATTGCAAGGATAGTTATACAAGTATGCGGCTAAAAGCATAGGGATGCAACATGGAGTGTTGCCTAGTTTTATGGCGAAGCCATGGGGCAATGTACGTATCTCGGCAGATCCTCACAATTACTGTGTATTGACAAACCAGTAGCTACCAGGGACCAGTGGGTGAATAATGATCATGCTTAATATCGTGTCCCGAGTGCTCAATTGACATGGGTTCAGGCATATACATGTTTCCTTGCGCGATATCAATGGCAAGAACGTCTTTGCAGTTTCGAGTGATCTGTCGTCGTCTGGTCGCAGTGATGCAGCGTTTGAAGATACTAAGTACATGAGCCAGGAAGGTGAATACTTCTTGGCTGGCGTTCTAGACGGGCTTCAGGATGGTGAGCCTCCTCGCATTCTATTCATTGTCAACATTTTCGATTTTGTTCCCATTAGTCATGCCAATGGTAATACAAATAGCCCCTTTCTTTACTCATCCTAGCTAACAGACCACTAGCTTGTACCCACAATCAATGGCTACAAAAGACTAGTGGGTGGAGAGGCCTTTTGGGCTCCAAATGCAATTACATACGGTTACGACTCCCGAGCTGCATCCGTCCGAATTATCTCTCCCCCATCCGTTTCACTTGCAGCAACGCGCCTGGAAATTCGAGTACCAGGAGCGGACATGAATCCCTATTATGCACTCAGTGCCATATTTCTTCTTGGCATGAGAGGGATTGAAAACAAGATCAAGTTGACTACGCCGCCTATCAGCTGCTGTACTGCTGAGAACAAGCAAAACGGAATGGTGGGGATTTTCTCCACGACGGTGGCGGGCTGTTGATACTTGTTCTCAGGTAACGATACTGCCAACTTCGCTAGAAGCTGCTACAAAAAGGATGATGAGGAAGGATAGCATCGCTCGCGAAGAGAAGATGTTTGGCAACTTTTTTGTTGAGCACTTTGGTGGTACCAGAGAGCATGAAGTGAAGTTGTGGAATAGTGTTGTCACAAACTGGGAAGGTTAGTCTTGTTATCACCTTGATGAGGATTTTGGGATTCACATTGTTGAGTTTCAGTGGAACGATACCTAGAACTAGTCTGACTGTATCCTGTAACAGTAGAAGATTCCGCAGTACATAGAAATGTCCCATTGTACTCCAATTTGACTACGACTCTCAATTCGCCAATTGAATGTACTTTAAAAAACGTGGAACATCCTATGATCATGCAAGTCAGACCTGCCAAGCTAAAGCTACAACGAATGCATTTAATCGCCTACGTTTGCAATGCTCTTGGACATACTATGTTCCGCTATGAAGCCAGGAATATTTCCTCCTGGGGTTGAGGACGTGGCCTTTGGATTGTAGCAAGTAAGAGAATGTCGTAGAATGTGCACGCGAGCTTAACCTACCATCCTCCACTCAACCCTTCCATCCTCGAGTTCAAGGACACGTTCAACACTAACATATCGACCTTTAACACCAATTTCCTCTTTCTCGAGCAGGTTGTGATTCTCTGGATCTGTTAGGTCTATAGGGATTGATACTATAAGTCTGGATATTCAGATATCGGGAGATAGATCAAGAAGCCAGTTTGATGGCAATATGGCGAAAGAACATACCCCGTGCGTGGCGAGGATTCGTTGTAGTGGAAAGTCTGTAGCACCGTAAACACACGCGGTGATACCGGGGGCGGGAACTTGTAGTACATAGACCAGATTGACTGATTCTCAGAGATGTCCAATATTTTGGTAACTTTATGTATTTCCGGGATGAACCTAGGGAGCAGATGAATTGGCTCAGCACTGCAACATGTTAGGCGAGCAACTAGGTTGTACTCTTTCTCGGTCTCGGCTTTATTCTTGCCTAGCTAGGCATCAGAGTAAGCAATACGCAGAATGTGAAATGACCGTAACGTGAAACAGTGACAAAGTACCTTCTCCCAGAATAGATCAAAGGTATCGCCGTCCTTAGGATGAACACTAACACGCATGTGCCACGGCGCTCCATCCTCGGGTCGTTTGGACCTCCTGAAGGTCCTCACAGAACCTGAAAATGTTTTCCCTTCAACCCAAACTCTGCTATTACTTTCCTTCAATAGTGCTTTCCCAGCCTCGACAATCCCATCTGCACTAGGGAGAGCTTCAAAGTCAATGAAAGAGTGCAACACTTGAGTCGATAGTCAAATAACCGTATATCAAAATGTGCATGCCTTGAGGTTTGACAGTTGAAGTAATTGAGAGAGAGACGGTTTCAGTTGCCATCATGGTAGAGATCAACTTTGAAGCTTGAACGTAAAGCAGTTGGGAAGAATGTTACCATCATCTCGGTCATACGATATCTAGTTGCAAGGTGGGAAAAGCAGACTATTCGTAAACTAGTGTAGGACGCGTACGCTAGATTCCGAGCGAAGAGTTCGCGATGGTGGTACATCCACTAGTTCTATTAACTGATCAAGAGTATAGATATATTCCATGATTAACCAGAGAGCACACCTCTCTAATTATCTAATGAACCACTTATCCCAACGTGCAAACACCGGAATACTACCGTTAGGATACAACTTAGAGATCATCCTGAAGCTCTTGTACGACCTAGCCAACGACAAAGAAAAGGAGGATTAGATTCTCAGCCAGGTCTAGGCAGTTTCTGCGGGTGATGCTAGGTTAAGATCTGGATTGATTTGGACGAGACCGCAATATCGACTGCGGCCTAGAGCTTTCTCGTCGCGAGGAAGCTTCTCACCATGGGTGAGAACAACACCGACAAATTTTCGATGACCTCTTTGGCGCTCTTCTCTGTAGAATCGCACATACCCGGGTGAAATAGCGTAGATAGTATGATCACGTCCCATCTTAACCTGTAGATGTGTTATGTGCGTATTCGAAGAGAGTCTGTCGTGACCTTACATGAGGACCCGGGTGGAAGGTAGTTCCGCGTTGACGCACAATAATATTTCCAGGAATAACGGCTTGATCTACGTTTTTTAGAGGCAGGTAAGTCATGGATACTTTCAGAATCAATGAAGGAAATTAAAGAGGGCAGACCTGAAAATTTCTTCAAACCCAAGCGCTTTCCTGGAGAGCCACCATGATTGTGAACGGTACCACCAGCGCGTTTAGTCGCTGTCCTTATTGCTCCTAATGAACAAACATAAGATTACTGCAATCACTGAGAAAGCGTATAAGGACGTACCGAGTGGACTAAACGGGGAGCAGAATAGATCTGGACATCGTGAAAAAAACATAAGGGAAAGCGGAACAGGTCAGTGGCACGGGTCCGAAGTCACGCCTGGTCGCCAACTTACTCAAGACGCGTGTAGAGCCCAAATACCTCTTTTGTTTCCTTACCACCACCACCACCTATTACACACCTTATAATGGTTTTACTTGTCACCTCAGACAACGAGCAATTTCACACTGAGAAAGACATTGTCGAACGTTCTGTCTTAATCAGGAATATGCTTGAAGGTACCTAGCCCTTTTCACTCATTGGCATCAGTCCACTGTATTGATCGTACCGTAGATGTCGGTGAATCTGACCAGCCCATCCCACTCCCCAATGTCTCTTCCAGTGTGCTCAAGAAAGTGAGCTATCTAGTGCATCCTGACCATCCACAGGGGCTTACCTACTTGTTTTCAGGTGTTGGAATACTGCGAACACCATCGTGGCGAGCCATTACCCTCCGCTGAGGTTGACCAGAACCAGGATGAATCCCGCAAGCGCACCACAGATATTAGCGAGTGGGATCAGAAATTCATTACTGTTGACCAGGAGATGCTTTTTGAGATTATCCTCGCTGCCAATTATCTTGATATCAAGTCTCTATTGTAAGTTGAACCTTATTATGACTACTCAATGTCTTAAACACAAATACAGGGATGTCGGGTGCAAGACTGTCGCAAACATGATCAAGGGCAAAACACCTGAGGAGATCAGGAAGCTTTTCAATATCGTCAATGATTTCACTCCTGAGGAAGAGGTATATTTCTTTAATTTATTCACTTGAAACTCTTGTCTCATATACCCCCCCATCTTTTAATAGGCCCAGATCAAGAAGGAAAATGTATGGTTGTTCAGGTTTCACCTTAGCTGTCTACTGATCAACATTCTATTATCCAGGAATGGGCTGAAGATCGTTGAACGTTGCACGGGTTTTTGTTCATCTGAGTTTAGCATTTTGTCATTGCTTTCATATCAGATCTTCTATTTCTATTATCTTCTATTTCTTTATCCTGATTGACTTAATATCAAAACCCAAACCGTCAGCGCTTTAGGCCTCAGGTTTGGCTCAAGTGCGCGAGTTGCAAGCTGTGTTTAAAAGTGAAATCACTCCTATGGGTTCTTGTCTCTTTCAGAAAGCCACAATACGTTTCCGCGATTCCTACTTGCATCATCTAGAGTTTAAATCAGCCATCTGATGAATAATCTGCATTCATTCTGGCGCTCACAATGCAACTAACTTATCTGTGATAGGGTCCTACTCTGAATAACTATCATCCTCTCTGATGCTGGGATTGATCTTATCCAACGCCGTCGATATTCGCTCATAGACAGCAAAGACGATAGCCTGTCCTGGTGCCACCCTAAGAACTCGTGGAGTGATCCCTTTGTAAAACGATTTAAATCCTTCCTGACGCCACATGTCCCGAGTGATACCGGCGATGCGTTCGAAGGCAGACATGCCAGGGATAGCTGTCGCTTTCTGTAAACCTGCGGGAACATGAGCCACCGAGAGTTACAAGGTTATATGGCAAACAAATCTTACGGGTCTTGATAGTATCTATTGGTGCATTGGAAAACGGGCCCATTGCACCAGATATCAGGCCGATAACCATATGCTGATAAGAGGGCAACTCGGGTGTGTCTGGCTGATATATGTGCACAAATTTCTTGAGTTCTTGATAAATCGTGAAATTAACAGCTGTAGGCGAAATGAATTCAGCAAAGGGCATGATGCCATAGGGAAAACCACACGGGCCTTGGTTGGTGGCTTGTCTAAGGGCTGTGAGTGTGACTCCTCTGTATAAAGTTGCAAGTCCTTCTTCTCGGGCAATGGTGTAGACTGCGTGAGCAGCATTCCGGTATCTTGGCGTCTCAAGCGGATCAGCGAGCGAGTGCATTTGGGCTTGTAACCTGATCTTGACGACTTCCATTGGGGTGACAACCGCTACGGCCTCGGTGGTCCCAGCACCAAGACCAGCTTTATGATGGAAGAATATCACGGAGTTTGGGACAGGAATACAAAAGGTCATCAGAACACATACCAAGAAATATATTCACTGTGCTGGTTTTGCCGGTGGCCTTGTCTGCTAGCCAGTTTTTGTATGTCTCAAAGCTTGCAAAACGAATGGCCATCTTGGGTATTATTCCCGATAGGACTGCACCAAGACCTTTGTAGAGGGCGAGGGGTGTTTCTCTCCGAACAATCATGACACCAGTTGCCAAGAAACCTCTTGGTCGTGTCTACAGAAGATGATGTGAGTGATGTGATCTATGTTAGTGAGAACTTAGAAGTAGGGCATACACCAGGAGCGAGACCAGACTTGGAGAGTTGCATCCGTACTTTGATAGTATCTAACGGTTGGCATGCTAACTATTGGGGAGGATGAAGATAGACGATGGAAGAGAGTGAGGGGGTGCTTACAGCCTCACAACCGCCGGCGATGCCACCAGCGATGATATGAGTGGCAGCACCGACGGGTTTCTTGTTAGGGGATCTAGACATGGCAGTGGAAATTGAGAAAAGGGGAGGTGGTACATTTTGAGATAGTCTTATATATGTCACTTGTTAGCAGTACACATCGAAATCTTTGTGAATTCACGTGGATCCAACCGGCTGCCAGACTAAGGACAAGCGGGGCTCCTCATAAGGTTTCTGAAGATGCTATTATGGACGGAGTGCCGTGATATGATTATTATGATATTGAATGGAACTGAGTACCTAGTGCTTACCTGCTAATACTGTAGTACTGGAGAAGCTACGTAGTACGACAAGGATAATATGATGTAGGTTGAATGTATAGTACTGTATGATATACTAGTCTAGGTGATGATGATGATAATGATGATGTATACTACACTGGTCAGTCCTACCAGTGAACAATGATTAATGAGCACTGAGTACGTATTAGTCGTACTAATTGCCTGCTAATATTATAATAATTCGTGTAATAGTACAGGACTCTACACAGTACGACAACGACGACACTGAATGTATAATGTATACTGTGTAGTCTAGATCTGTACGTATATACTACTTATACTGGTCACTAGTCAGTCCACGATGTAATGAGATATGATTCGGTCAGATAAAACGGCCACCTGTCTATATTCCCACGCAGCTGACAATTGAGTATTCTCTTTCCAACCCCCAAACTAACTACTCATCTCATGACTTCCTGGGCCCCCCAACCTCCTGGTCTCCAGGAAATCTTACAAACAATCCATGAATCCACTGATATGAGCACCAACGTTCAACGAAACATCACTCAAGTATCTACCTTTCATCTCACTCCAAATGCTTCCGCTCTCATCTCACTCATATCTTCCAGAAACTCAATAATTTCACCCGTGCACCAGACTACATCGCATATCTCGCCTACATCCTCTCTGAATCGCCCCAGGAAGAGGATCGTATTCGTTCCATAGCCGGTTATCTACTCAAGAACAATTCCAGGCTTATCCTAAGTGCTGCCCCAGAAGTCGTCCAATACGTCAAAGGCGCCGTGCTTCACGCGTTTGCAGATCCATCAATTATGATTAGGAATGCTGCTAGTCAGGATATTGTTGCTTTCCTTGGTGTACTTGAACCCAGGAATTGGCCAGAGTGTCTCCAGCAGCTAGTCAACAATCTGGACTCGCCAGATCTCGACATACAAGAAGTGCGCGTGGTTAATTCTATCCTGATGAAATCTATGAGTTAATACAGACTTATCCTTTCTTTAGTCTGCTTTCAATGTGCTCGAAAAGGCTTGCGAAGATTATCCTCGCAAAATGGATGTAGAAATCAATGGTCAACGGCCTCTGGATTTCATGATTCCCAAGTTCCTTATGCTGACAGAACATCCCTCATCCAAAATGCGATCTCATGCCGTCGCATGTCTTTCGTATTTCGTTCCTATCAACTGCCAATCCCTCTTTGTCCATATTGATGCTTTCATCGCGTGTCTATTCAAGCGAGCATCTGATGAAGATCCAGGCGTTCGGCGGCATGTCTGTCAAGCTCTTGTTTTACTGCTGGCTGCACGACCAGAGAAGCTTATGCCCGAGATGGGCAATGTGGCCGAGTATATGTTGTACTCTACTAAGGACAAGAACGAGAATGTAGCTCTCGAAGCTTGCGAATTCTGGCTCACATTTGCTGAGGATACAGAACTAGCGCCGTATCTCCACCCCCTTCTCGGAAAAGTTGCCCCCGTTTTATTAGATTGCATGATATACGGTGAAGATGACCTTCTCTGGCTCGACGCTGACGTAGAAGATCATGCCGTACCGGACAAAGAAACAGACATCAAGCCTCGTCATTATGGGGGGAAATCTCATGGCTTCCAACATGATGATCACAGCGGAGGACCCTCAAAACCCAAAGTGGGAGCCTATGGTGAAGAGAATCTGGATGAAGAGAACGACGACGACTTTGATCTTGACGACGACGACTTCGCTGACGAGATGTCAACCGAGTGGAATCTCAGGAAATGCGCTGCGGCTGCATTAGATGTGTTGGCTGTCAGCTTTGGAGGTGATTTGTTGAATGTTCTTCTGCAGCCACTGAAGGAGAAGCTTTGGAGCGAGGACTGGCTACAGAGGGAAAGTGGTATATTGGCACTCGGAGCTATGGCAGAGGGATGTATTGACGCCATTGAGCCACACTTGACGACTTTAGTACCCTATCTTATCAACACTCTCAATGACTCTAAGGTATTCGCCCCTTGCATCGTCTTTGTTGACTCTTACGTAAACCTGATACGCCATTGTGTAGCCCCTAGTCCGCTCGATTACTTGTTGGACTCTAGGAAGGTATGCTAGTTGGTGTACGCAAGCTATTTCCGAGGAGCACCGAAACCAATATTTTGTCCCTACAATGGAAGGAGTAAGTTACCTTCTCCCTCTACTTCCTTTCGTCAGCTGATCTCTCTAGTTACTCCGCATGGTCCTTGATAACAACAAACGAGTACAAGAGGCTGGTTGCAGTGCGTTTGCAACGCTCGAAGAAGATGCTGGACCCGAGCTCGCACCATATCTCGAGCCCGTGCTACGCAATCTCGTCTTTGCATTCGACAAGTATCAGCATAAAAACATGCTGATCTTATATGACGCCGTCGGTACTCTTGCGGATGCTGTCGGCAGAGCACTGTCGAATCCTCTATATGTCGAAATTCTGATGCCTGCTTTGACCAAGAGATGGACAAAGCTGAAAGATCAAGATGAAGATCTCATCCCTCTACTTGAGGCAAGTTCATCTGAATGTATAATCCGCAATTTATTGACTCGCTTCCATAAAGTGCTTGGCCTCTGTCACTATAGCCATCGGCCCGGCATTTTCTCCATATGCAGGACCTGTCTATGAGCGTTGTATCTCCATTGTTCACAATTCGCTATTGCAGTACCAAGCATATCAACAGAACCCAGAGCTAGACGAGCCGGATAAATCGTTTTTGGTGGTAGCCCTAGATCTCTTATCTGGCCTCGTTCAAGGGCTGAGCATGGCACTCGAGCCCTTTATCACCTCAACTCAGCCTCATCTGTTGGAATTGGTAACTTTTTGCTTGAAACACCCTCAGGCTCCCGTTCGGCAATCTGCTTATGCCCTCGTTGGTGACATGGCTATGGGCTGCTTCGTTCTCCTTCGCCCCAATATGCCAGTCATCATGCACGATTTGATTGCACAATTGGACCCAGAACCCAAAGTGGAGTTCATCAGTGCCTCAAACAACGCGGCTTGGTCCGTTGGTGAGGTCGCTCTGCGCTACGGACGAGGCAGGTACTTCATTTAAAATTGCGAAGAACGAATCTGATATACAATGTAGATGATCCCGAATTCCATTCGTGGGTTAATCCGTTAATATCGAGGTTGATTCCCATTTTGCTTCATCCCAAGGCACCTCGAAGTTTGCATGAAAATGCTGCAGTTTCTATCGGTCGAATCGGGCTGATGCATCCAACTCTAGTTGCTCCCCACCTACCCGAGTTCGCTCAAGCGTGGTGCCAAGCTCTCTATGAGATTCGAGACAACGAGGAGAAAGACTCTGCTTTCAGAGGTCTTTGTACTCTGGTTCAGACCAATCCTGCAGGGATTGCCAAGGTTCGTGCGCCGCCTGTCTGTATGTTAGAGTTTTGTCTAAGGACTGCGATCAGAGCCTGCTTTGGTTCTGTAATGCCATAGTCCGGTGGAATCAGCCATCTCCGGAGCTCAATAGCATGTTTCAGCAACTCCTGCAAGGGTTCAAGCAGCATGACCCTGCTGGGTGGGCTGCTCAAGTGACAACCTTCCCTCCAGTGATTCAAGAAAGACTTGCTGCCCGCTATGGAGTATAATGGCAGCTGTTCTCAATCGCCTTGCTCTTCGCTTTCTGCAGTTTAATATGCGGTATTCATTGCTCACTATCCTTTATTCTTTCGTGGCAGTAACACCTCTTTCCCTTGTCTTTGATTACTTCAATATTGCAGCGCTAAGGCTTTTGGCAGTATTTCCAGCTCCGCGTTAAGCTCTTGGCAGGCACATTTGCATACGAATTGACTTGACTTGACCCTGTTTCCTTCTGCCTTGACATCATGTTTTCCTCATCCCCTAATCATCAAAATGCTTCGTTTAGTAGGTACCACCAATTATTTAGTAGTCAGTAGCAGTAGTTTCTCTGTATTCATGTAGGTAGTCACTGTAGTTAGCATCTCCTTTCCACACTCATTTTTCTCAGTAGACAGAATCACTTAAAATGCACACCACCAACAATCACATCACTCCTGCGGCCATGCGTCGTGCATTATGATTCATTCATACATATCGTTTTGTATATCCAAGCGGGAGAGTAGAATAAGTAAACTGTTACCACAGCTGAGACCCAATGGTTCAATATCTTTTGGGATTCGAGTATAATCCTCCTCTCCCGAATGACGAGGAGGAAGATCCTCCATACATTCCGGCCCCGTTCATACTGCGCCCACTTATGCCACCTCCAAAGTCACCATACACCCTTCTGCGTTGATACTCCTTATAGCCCCACCAGCCACCGGCGCAAAGTCCCACAAAGAGCAACAACTTGATTAATGAACCAAAAGTGCTTGTGGAGGATGTTGACGTCTTGAGTGTATCACGAGGAGCATCTGAAGCGGAAAGGATGGCAGAAGAGGTGGAAACAGATATAATACTAAGATGACTTCAGTGAAAAGATAAGTGGAGAAAACACGAGCGCATACTCATGTGCGTCAACGACATCGCCTGTCATAGCAGAGAATCCGAGATAAATGTTTTGGGGTAGAACGACGTTGTCAATGCGGAAGCAATCGGACCAATCATCCCCTATTCCGAACATTGGAAAGATGCAATGTTTAGTTAAGTCAAATTAACTCACATGCTTTATACTGAATCTTAACCTATTTCCAAAGGACAGAATCAAACAGGATGAAATAACATAGCAACTAAAAAGACGCACATCCACAAAGCTGCCCTTGACATATGTGATACGCAATTTAGTGGCGACATTGGTCCTGCGGAAATTCGCCTGTTGAAAATTGAAGATGAATAGAAAGCAGAGTACGACATGACTTGAGACTCACGGAGCACGCACCACCTATTTGTTTGTCGCCATCACGAACGAAGTCAAAGCTCGTTTTGCCATCTCCAATCATACCGGAGATGCGGGGGAAACTGTATTCGTGCCGTGAGTTAGCATATCTGTGATGTGGAAGCCATCATAAGCACATTTCTTCTCTTATTTGAGAGATGAAAGCCGAAGCCACTCACGTATCCAAGAAGATGCCCAATCCTTCGAATTTGTCTAAAATTTCAGAGACAAGAACTGAATCTACAGGTCAAGTAACGACAGATAAGATGTGTATACCTGGACTTCCAAAGACTGGGCCAGGCTGAGCTCGTTCCTTGGTTATCCAGATGGCCAATCCATCCCCATACAAATGAGTTGACTCTCCGGAAACCTTGGGGTATGGAGCAGCTTGAACTGAGTATCTAGGGCATGATCTAGATAGGACAAGAACGGACCTTAAATTCAACTTCAATGACAACGTGCGTTGATGAGAGCGGTAGCCGTGACCACAGCCAACCCATTTGAGAGGGAGCAGGGCGGGTAAGTCGGATATGCTTGTTGGTGTTCTACGCGGAAAGTCAAATTTGAGATACTTGTCAATGGAAGAAGATGCTGCGTACGACATAAGCATCTGCACCAAAGTCCCACCACCTGCGTGTACGATGTTAATGATCCAACAGACACCTCTAGTTGATTAGGATGCTAACCGGTTTTGTAAATCAGTGTCAATATACGGCGCAAATAGTGAGTGAGTTCGCAATTGAACAGTCTGTGTGGCAAATTCAGTCAGACTTGAATCAGAGGCATTGTGCACGCCATGAGGACTCGCTCTGTCGATTGTTTTGTTCCCAATTTTCATCTTCTCATCCACCTTAGCTTCCGCCAGTAGGAACTGTCTAGAATAGAGAAGTACAAGGACTGAAGCAAGCAATTTAATGGTATTTGGCCATGTTCTCATGATGTTTGAGAGGTGAAGCCGTCGAGTAGCAGGTTTAAAGAGTTCAGGAAGGAATACAATTCACGTGAGGCACTCACTTCTTTTGATACGTGGAGAATCCATGACGAGGAACATTAACAGATATCATTCATGGTATAAACAGAGATGAAAGAGCTATATTATAGTATGTGCATAGCTCAAGCGCACAGATAAAATCCCCTCAACGGCTAGCTATATAGGTCTATGCGGGTAACTCGAACTTTTTCCCCTGGAGTACTCTGTGTGAAGACATCAAGACTTTTGCGATAGGTTTCAAATACGTAGAAAACACACTTTGTGACATAAACATAGAAGAAGTCAATGTAAAGACCAGTCTGAACAAGACCGGCTGTTATAGCTATGGGGTCCACCACGCCTTCAGCGAAGTATCTGGCGTGCACTCATTGAGTGCATGAGGCTGGGCGTCAGACAAGAACTATGACATACCTGTATAGCCAATTTGGAATATACAAAGCTCTGTACACGCCGAGCGCAGCGATGTAATGCGTAGTGATGGTTTCCGCTTCACCGGTGCGTTGGAGCATGAAAAGCTGGGGAAGGATAGCTACAGATTCCAGAAAGATGGAAAATGACCAAAGGATTTCCGTTGGTGTGAACTTGTAGTTGAATATGAGTGAAACGAGGAAGCATGGACCCAGCAGGTATTCGATACGGAATGTGTCAATTGCGGGATCCTGAGTTGGGCTGTTGGGCTATTACTTAGTGGAAGTGGGTAGACATGTTACCAAATGATCACATACCGGTACCGGACCTTCATGAGATAGAGAATATAACAGCTACTGATGATAAAAAAGATCTTCATGAGAAAGTTGTAGAAAGAAATCCAGCGGAAGGTGAGGTCGAGATAGCGTGCAACGAAAACAGCAACGTAAAGAGCCTGGGTCTTGAAGGAAATGCCTGGGAAGTGTGTGAGAATGAAGTAAATTAAGAGTAAATATTGTTTGATACCTCGACAGGACCTCGTCGTCTGCATTTGATGGACGAGAATAAGGATGGACGCCAAATGCGCGGTGTCTCCCAGAAATCTGAACAGGTTCATCGTGAGTGCTGAGCTGCTGACGTAAACCAAAAATCATAAAGTATCTTGATTACTTAAGACGACATTTATTACTGTATGTATTAATATTACTAAATACTAAATATAATATAATTACATAATATTACTGTACTGTATATACTATTATTATCGAAGTGCTGATGTAAGCAAACACAAGGTCAGTCCTTCTCCTTCACAACTTTTAGGATGTCCCAGTAAAAGGGTCGAGTTCCCATACTCACTTTCCCAAGAGCCGGTTTTGTCCATTCCTCGGCCTTTGCACAAAGCACCAATGCTTCGCGCCGTAAGGCAGGACATATATCCTACTGGACTATCCATTGGCTATCCGTCTCATGGTCAATAGACGTGCATGGCAAAGGCACTGTCCTATAACCGTTCACAGTCGAGCCATTACGATCACTTCATTCGTAATTGGTGGTCACTCAGATGTGGTTATCATTGTTATCTGAACATATATTCTCATCTATCTCCTGCTCTAAAGCTCGCGAACATGAGTTCGTTGTTCACCTGCGTGGTGGCAGGATAACACACATTTTATACTATACCTGGTTCTGGGAGAGATGTGTAGTTGTGGAAAATGAGAGGCCATTCTAAGTCTGTCCAAGACAGCTCTGATTTTTCTCTTAAAGTCTCATTCCTTAGCAGACATGCTTACTGACTCTTAGTGTCCAGGTCAAGCATAGGTGTATGTATGTTTCCTGTAATATACATACAAAATGCATTAATCTATCAGCAACTGACACTCCTGGCTCGAGTGAAACCTTCCAGTCTCTTGGGCATCGGTGATCCCTCAAGCAGTGGTGGAGAGGGTCGAGGAGATGGCAGTAGGCCCTTGGTTGGCATCTGTTTCAAGGTAGTGTGCTCTGATCCTTGATCATGGTATCGTGCTTTTTTTGATGTTTTCCGCTGAAATTCAACATTAGCCTGCATTTTCATTTGATTCCATACTTCTGGGACGTCTCTCGCCAATGCATCCTCAACAAGAACATCTACCATTGACGTCTTCAGTACTGAAATTGTTTCGGAGTCAATATCAACTCTCTGTGTACCCGTAGACTGAATCATCCGGATCGTATTCTTGATGACATTTCGAGCTGTATAGGGATGAAACACGTTGAGTACGTATGATTAAAGTTTGAGCCAGTCTCAGTACTGCACCTTCCAACTCGATAGCCTGGGCAAGACCCAAGACTAACTTCCCTCTTTCCATAGCGAGCGTCTCGTCCATGGATGCAGGCGGGAAAAGCGTTGGGGCAACCCTGGTTAATGCCATAGATAAAAATATGAACAACTGATGCAAGAGTCTCACATGCTGAAATGGCACTCGAGAGGGAAATAGTAAGCTGAGCAGAGCAAGTGGAAATGATGAAACCGGTAGGTGTGTAATGGGTGCAGCAAAGATTATATCCAAACGAGCTGAGGATGATGTGAAGTTGGCAACTGCTTTGGGGATAGTGAAAGCGGTTAAGCTAGGCGGTGATAGAGGGAAGGACGCTAAGGTGACCGAAAGTTCCAATAACAACATGACCGAAAAAAGTACATAACGCCACTGGAGAGTTAATAAGTGATATTTCACAATAGATTGGAAGGGAACCGTACGAATGACACTGGGCTTTGGACTCCTATCGCGGAGAAGAAAACCAATGAGGCCAGACTTAAGACGTGAAAGGCGATTGATTGCAAAAGGCCGTGGTTGAGATAGTCCTGAGGAGATGTACAAGTAGAGCAGTTTAATACATCGGGCCCGAATCTAAAGTGGGCTATTAGGACGAATTGTTCGTGAAAGCAAGAGGAGATATCGGTTTACCTGTCATATGCGAATCTTTTTATAGGATCTCTTAGAGCTTCATACATGTTCCTGACGTGCATGAACATCTCTCCGTCTCCACCTTGACCCATCCTATCCGGATGGAATACGAGAGACAACCGCCTGAATGCGGACTTTAGACCAGGTTCATCCACATTTGGCAATACACGTAGAATCTCATAAAAGTTGGATTCGGTAGACCAAATCGAATTGAGGAGGGAGTAAGTTAAGTACGAAAGGATGACCAGAGCGAACGTATGACGATAATAGTTCTGTGAGCTCGATACACGGGATATAAGAGCTATATATGGCCCAAAGGATAGAATCTGCCTGGTGAATAGGTCAGGTAAGATGTACCAACCCCCAAGGGAGAACAGCGTCGAGAAGGCCATTCAAGTTTCAACCTCAAGTTCTGAATCACTACGATCCCGTGACTCGTGAATAGTTATTCATGTCATTATCATTATGGGACAGTCCTTCTGCTCACACCATTGCTTATGGTACTCTAGCAACTTGCAAGTTTGTCTTGCTCATGTCAACGGATCCTGAGATTCTGAACAACTCTCTCAACAGCTGCGTCTAGTGCTATACTAACCCTAGTTGCTGCTGTCTGGAGAGGACAGGCAACCCTTGCTCCTGTTCTAGTTGGTACCGCAGCTTTCAATACAAGTGTTGCTGCTACTGCATTCTTCAGTTAGCCTTTCGGTTCAATTTTGCAAGATAGCTGATTGAGCTTTTGCTTGCTTCAGGCATTCGTGAATATCTTGTAGGTCCAGCAATACTTTCTATCGCGGACTGGCAAGACTACTCGCGTCACCGGATTGGGCAGACGTCTCGTGGTCCTACAGACCGAATCAGCTCCTGGTCTCAATTTCGAACTAACAAAGTTTGGGACTCCGCAATGAGCGGGGTGATTACAGGGAGCATTCTCAATTCTTGGCGTCGTGTGTCCCAAGTTACTCATTGTGATTATTTCATCCACGCTGACTCAGCCCTCAGATGGGAGAAAGTCGATCATCCCAGGCGCTGTCACTGCAGGTATATTTTGCACCGTTCTGCAGCTGGCTTACAACGAAGCAGCGTTGGCACGACTGCGAATTCTTGCTCGACCAGTGAATGACACTAGAATATCAAGTCATACCACTCAAGAATGCTCGGGTTCATTCTTCCAGGTTATCCTCTCCAAGTTTGGCTTTAACCAATTGTCCGACGATCAATATCTAGCTGCCTTAAAGAAGACACGAGCCGGGCATCTTCAGAGAATCAATGAATTACATCAGCAGATAGATAAAGAACAGTCCGAAGAGAAGATAGTCGATATTCCCAAGTAGTACCCTTAATCTACTATGCAGTCCCAAATCTCAATGATACCTTTGGCGTCCTTTGATAGCCCACCGATATAAATCCGATCTTTATCGACGAGCAGGTCATTGACTTTTTGTACCGACTCTGTCTGCTTCTCAAACACAGGCTGGAGCCTTCTGCTACAGCCACCGTCTGATTCTATTCGGCTTTGTGTTACACGTCCCAAGAGGGTAGAATACGTCAAGAAAAAGGGCTCCGAGAATGTTCTGGCAATGGCAAGTCAGAAGATCAGAAGATAAGCTCAGCTAGTTACTGACAACGCAACAATAGGTCCTTCTGCTACTTTGAAAACTCGTTCATCTCCGTCAAGACCTTGCCATTTTCTTGACTTTCTCTTCCTGCCCGATCGAGATGAGGCACTTTTCTCTCCTCCGGAGCCGATCCATAATTGGCCATCGGCGGTCCCAGCAGCAAGTATGCCTGAGCTTGACATGGCTGCGCAGATGATGAACGGCGGAGACAGTGCGAAGCCAATTTCAGGATTTGTGAAGGCTATTGAACGACCAAGTAAGGAAAACCCTGACGGAAGGGTTCAAGGAAAATACCAATTTCTCGTCGCGACAGAAGGCTCTGTTGGAAAAAATCAAAGTGCAAGAAAGAATGGTCGTATCCCGCGCTAACCAACTCGTTGGGGCGGTTGGGGATAAAAAGGACGGAAGAGCAAATCTAGAGACCAGAATTAGTTGAGGTGCGTAAACAATAATTGAGGTTGTACATTCGCATGCTTAGTTCTCATCTTCCGGTGTGCCTGAAGTGAATTCGATGACACCGAGATGACACCAACAGATCCTGAATCGAGAGCGAAAGCAAGATGACTCAGGCTGGAGTTTAATGCTAGCTGGAGTTATGAGCGACGGTGAAAAAACCAGACATCAAAAAGATACCTTGTTAACTAAGTCATCGTTGTCTTCACTCACCCGCAGTGATGAAAGTGCGTCATCTGAAGTCATGATCATTTTAGGGGAGTCCATGGGGAAGAGCATGATCTAGCAATGAGGGTATCCCTTCAACCCAGAAAGATACGAGGAAAAAAATTGGGGCTGACTGTGCAACCACATGCCAGCCAGACAGTAGAGGCCTTGGGGCTGCAAGCGATGGAAGATATCTCAGATGGTAAAGCACGGACAGCTTTTATGACCTTGCGTGTAGATAGATCGTATATCCTCAAAGATCCATCTTCTATTGGAAACCGATAAGAACGGGGGAGAATATTAGTTGAGGCGACAAAAACCTGATCCAGCTAGGAGGTTATGAGAGCCATTGACCGCCAGAGAAGTAATAGGTGCGGGTGTGTTGACAATGAAAGTGTGGTAAACGTTGAACATAAGTAGAACTAAGTCACGCGTCGTACACCATCCTGGGTTTTATCTCGATTTTCCTCACTACGACGCGCGATCATGGCTGCATCTGCACAACAGCAAGGAGTGACAAAAAATCTATCTGGTGCCAATGCTTCCTTCAATGATAAAGTACTCTTCTCAAAATTAACTATCAATTGTCGTTCTAATATCTACTCCAGGGAAAGCCGATGGAACTTCGCCTTTCCAACATGGTGGCTGCTAAAGGCAAGTTCTTTAGTACCTCTAGCTTCCCACATTGATGCTCACCAAAAGTAGCTATCAGCGACACAGTTAGAACGTCCCTGGGTCCAAGGGGAATGGACAAAATGGTCCGTATTTCACTTCATTCGAGCTTGCTTTCCCCTATTGACATCCAACGTTCAAACCCTCAGATCCAAACGGCCAAAGGGGAAACGGTTATTACCAACGACGGAGCCACGATTCTTCGCAGCATCCAGGCGCTACATCCAGCTGCAAAAATGGTATGCTGTTCCTATACTTAAGCATCATCCATGCCTTATGATTTTTAGCTTGTTGATCTTTCAGCTGCACAAGACATTGAAGCTGGTGATGGAACTACGTCAGTTGTCGTCCTTGCTGGTGCATTCCTAGGTGCTGCAGAAAAGATGCTGCAGAAAGGCATGCATCCGACGATCATCGCGGAATCTTTCATGAAAGCATCTGCAAAGGCAGTTGAATTCCTCACTGAGATTTCAGCGCCTGTCAATTTAAACGATAAAGCTAGTCTTCTCCGCGCTGCTAGTACATCTCTGAATTCCAAAGTACGCGTTGCCTCTCTTTGTTGACCATGATTTCCTTGAGTCGAACTACAAATAGATCGTCTCACAATATTCATCAACGCTTGCGCCTATCGCTGTCGCAGCAGTTACACGATTAGTGACCGAAACTTCATCTAATGTCGACTTAAGGGATATCCGTGTTGTAAAAAAGATCGGCGGAACGATTGAGGATACTGAGCTGGTAGATGGTGTTGTCCTCAATCAGAATGTTGTTGTTTCAGCAGGTGGGCCGACGCGGATGGAAAAGGCCAAAATTGCTATCATACAATTCCAGCTCAGCGCACCGAAGCCTGATGTAGGGTTTCTCCTGTTCTCAACGGCAGCTTAGACCTAATGCTACTTACCACTTAGATGGACAATACTGTGGTTATCAACGACTATCGTCAAATGGATAAAGTTATCAAAGAGGGCCGGCAATACCTTCTCAACATTTGCAAGAAAATTAAGAAGGCTAATTGCAATGTGCTGCTCATACAAAAGTCCATCCTCCGAGACGCTGTAGATGACACATCCCTAAACTTCCTGAAGCGCCTCGGTATTTTGGTCGTGAAAGATGTTGAACGCGATGAGATAGATTTCCTTTCAAAAAGCTTTGCGTGTAAACCAATTGCAGACATCGAGGCATTTACAGAGGACAAGCTTGGCTATGCCGATCTCATCGAGGAGTCCAGTCATTCAGGTGTGAAAGTGGTGAAAGTAACTGGAGTCAAAAACAGGGGAAGAACGGTCAGTATACTAGCCATGGGCAGCAACAATCTTGTCGTGGATGAGAATGAGCGGAGCCTTCACGATGCGTTGTGTGTTGTCAGATGCCTTGTAAAGAAGCGGTATTTCCACTCGTCCACTGCCTCGAATTCCAACTGACAAGTATTCCGTGTGCAGTGCACTAATTGGAGGTGGGGGGGCCCCAGAAATACATGTCTCTAGGCTGCTATATCAATATTCGCAATCCATGCAGGGTATGGAGGCTTACTGCCTGCAAGCTTACGCCGATGCTCTCGAAGTAATTCCCATGACGTTGGCCGAAAATGCTGGCCTGAACCCAATAGCCACCGTCACAGAGCTTCGAAACAAACATGCATCAGGAGAAAAACATGCTGGTATCAATGTTCGAACTGTGCGTGGTCATTTGAGCCTGTTTGCTTGGACCATTCTCATCTGATTTCAGGGCCTAATATCGAACATTCTAGATGAGGATGTAGTTCAGCCACTATTAGTCAGCACTAGTGCCATCGAACTTTCCACCGAGACTGTGTGCTTGTTGCTGAAGATTGATGACTACGTTCAAGCACGGTAGTAATCCCTCTGTCTGCATTCGTGTTAGATAGACACTGTTTTGGACGTAGATGTAACGTGTAGCGATCTTTGCGTAGTACATTTGATACAATCCAGCTTCATGGTCAAATTATCCGTCGCATTTTATACGTACACGCTGCCACTAGACAGAGAGAGAAGATAATTTTGAGATGGACAGACTATAATATCAGATACAGTCACAAGTACAATATGATCACGCGTGATTGAATCCTGTACACGTTACTGTAACGCGCTATAACACAGTACAGCGTTCCTTGGCTTCGAGATATCACACAAAGTATCGAATTCAGGAGGTCGCTTTCCTCTTGAAAGTTACTACCCGCGATGAAATCAGCCCAATCAAAGCGCCAAATAACATCCCTAAAACACGTCTTACTGACCGAGATATTGTTGGTAACGTCGATGATGAGGAAGAACTCCCGGTGGGCCTCTTCGGCGCATTATATGAATACCCGCGACTCTTCTCTGGGAAACAACTTAAGGCTCAGGATGACATTCCCCCAGCAAGATAGTATACCTGGTCATGGAAGTCAAGAAAGCATTCTCATGGCAAACTTTCTAGAGTTAAAACGGGTACTGCAAACGGTGCATGGTATGTATTGCAAGCCCTCAACAATACCCGACCATCGGTGATTCACTCCCAGCTATTACGCTAGATCTTGATACTTTACCCTTGCCCAAGATCCTCGGCCCCTTCTTTGCGATAATACGGTCCCCGTTGTCTACTGGGCCAATCACATCCAGTGCTCTTTCTGCTCTACACAACTTTTTTGTCTCTGGAATCATTGCCCGTGGATCGAAAGATTTGGAGGTTGCCTTGGCGGAGATGAGCCATACTATCGCGCATTGTAAATTTGAAGCCAGTGATTCTTCCGGAGATGAGGTTGTTCTACTGAAGATCATGACCGTTATCTCGGATTGCCTCTGTGATGACATTGGTACTGTTCTCGGTGATGTCGAGGTTTGCGAGATGCTGGAGACAGTGCTCACAACCTGCTGCCAGATGCGCTTAAGTGGTGTGTACCTGGTTTATCTCTCATGTGAAATTCTCAAATTGCTCGTAAAAGAAATACTACGGCGCTCCGCCGAGACTACGATGGACTCTCTTGTGCGAAGCGTTTTCTCGCGTTTACATTCACTAGATCCTATTGCTGAGGAAGCCAAATTGCGAGTCAATGAGGTAGCCTCTGAAGGGGATGTCAAAATGACCATCTCGAGTCAAGCTATAAAAGCGGAACCTATACCAGGAGTTGATAGCCAGGCTATCAACGCGGAAGAGTATAGCAGCACTGATGAAACGGCCCTATCTTCTCCCCTACCTCCTGTCCCTATACTACATGCTCATCTTCAGTGTAAGATTCTCCCCATGCTTGTTAAAATAGCAACCCTAAATCCTTCTAGTTGGTCTGCCATCGATTTTGGAGCTTTTGCGCGTTATTGTCAATGTTCTTGATCCAGGTGATCAGCAGCATACGGACTCCACGCGGGTTATCGCCCTACGTGTACTCAACTCAGCCCTTGAAGAATGTGGGTCAAGGATTCTTGATTTCCCTTCGCTTGAAGCATTAGTGGTCGATCCTGGGTGCAAATATCTCTTTCTTCTCGCTCGTTCTGAAAACTCGTCGATTCTGCAGCTTTCTCTTAGGACTATTTCCACCATGTTCGATACCATGCGAAAGCATTTAAAACTGCAGCAGGAGCTCTTTCTTGCCTTTAGCATGGATCGGCTGGCACATTCTCCCCTACCTTCTAAATCGAAGGGGTTGCAAGGAGCTTCCAAACGAAGTAATACGTCATCTCCACGACCTGGAACACCTATGACCCCAGTATTGGGTCCTCCCGAGCTAGACCAGGGACGAGAAAAAACTACACCGGCTCGCGTATTGGTCACACCTGCTCGGGGAGAAACTCGAGATCTTGTTCTAGAAATATTATCTCTAGTTTCCAGGCATCCCAGCTTTATGGTTGACTTGTTCACGAACTATGACTGCGACATCAACTGCGAGAATATATTCGAACGGTTCATTGACTTCTTGACCAAGGTGGTGTTATAGCTTATGCAAAAATCTTGAGCTAACCCAGAAATTGGACAGTCCGTGTACCCGTCAGAGGGATCACACTCAGTTATGCAGCAGCAAAATGCACAATATATGTGTCTTGATCTTTTACTGATCTTCGTGAATGACATGGCAAACCGAGCAGCCGGAGTGCGTTCAGCTCACCGATTCTAGGTGTATCTTTTTAACCCTCCCTTCCAGGAATTTGAAGAGTGGCCTGAGGTACAATCTGAATGCTTTTGCATGTTGTCTAAGAGTAAATTTTGTTCCTCAAGCATTTCACTCCTCCCCAGAGCCTCTTGGAAACCAAATCAACGAAACAACTAGTGTTGATTGGAGCCGCCCGGTTTAATACTAAACCAAAGAATGGAATAGCGTTCTTGGAAGAAAACAAGTTGATCAATCACGATTTACCCCCAGGAGTGACGAAAGAGCAGAGTTTAGCAGCTTTCCTCAAGGGCTGCTCGGCCTTAGACAAACGTCTTTTAGGTGATTTCATTTCAAAACCAGATAACCTCGAGCTCCTACAGGCTTTCATTGGGCTGTTCGACTTCAAGAATGTATGTATCAGATCCCTCAGATCCTCTCTCTCTCTTTTTAATTTTTAATTTTTATTATTGATTGCTTCTCTAGAAATCGATTGCTGATGCAATGCGTGAACTACTTGAGACATTCCGACTACCTGGCGAATCTCAGCAGATAGCACGTATAACAGAAACCTTCGCTTCATTATATTTCGCTTCAGAACCAGGTATCCATCTTACCCAGAAAGCAATCAGCATTTCACCTCTTCTAACACGTTGCGGTTAGCCGAAATTAGGACTGAGGATGCCGTTTATGTTTTGGCTTATTCTGTTATTATGCTCAATACTGACCTGCACAATCCCCAAGTCAGGGTGGGTTGCAGATTCATCAACTAATTCCCTATTTTGCTAAAGCATAGTAGAAACGCATGTCCTTTGAAGATTATCAGCGAAATCTGCGTGGTGTGAATGATGGATCTGATTTCGCTCCCAGGTTTCTGGTAAGATTAGTCCGCTGTTTTTTTAATCTACTTCTGGTTGAGTCGTCATGCTCCTCAGCAAAACATCTATGATTCGATCCGTGAACGGGAAATCGTAATGCCAGAGGAACATACTGGCCAGCTTGGGTTTGAATACGCATGGAAGGAATTACTCACACGGTCACGCCAAGCAGGTGCTCACCTCGATTTTACCGCCTCTTTTTTTTGTTTTTTCAATTCACTGCTTCTTTAAGGTGACCTGACGATTTGTAACTGTCATCTATTTGACGTTGAAATGTTCAAGCTTGTTTGGAAACCGGTGATATCCGCCGTAGCATATGCCTTCATGAGCTTTGATGATGACTATATCATTGAGCGATCCATTGCAGGTTTCAGGCAGTGTGCTACCCTGGCTGGACGATTCCATCTCCCAGATGTATTTGACTTCGTCGTGGTCTCCTTGTCTCAGGCTACGAGTCTTCTCTCGGATAGTCCGCCTATACAGGTGCCTAGTTACCCGATCGTAGAAGTAGAGGGGCAATCCGTCACTATCTCCGCACTATCTGTCCAATTTGGCACCAACTTTAAGGGGCAATTAGCTGCAGTCGTTTTGTTTAACATTGTCAATGGCAACGGGAACGCGCTACGAGAAGGATGGACTCAAGTAAGCACATCTTTCCGTTATCGGCCTTTGATAGTAAAGATTCCCATAGATTTTCGAGATGTTCCTTAATCTCTTCTTACACTCTCTCCTTCCCACTCGAATGCTCCAGATGGAGGATTTCTTAGGTGGTGTATCTATGATCCCAATGCAGGGTAGCCAACCCTCCAGACCAACCTCAACAGGGGAAGGAAGCGGTCTTCTCTTTGCACTGTCGTCATATTTAATGACTCCTTATGGCACGCATACTGTTGCAGCCGTACCAGATGCCACAGATGCAGATGTTGAGAACACTTTGTGCACGATAGATTGCATCACATCTTGCAGACTCGATGAACTCTATGGACAAATCATGTATAGTTGTTGATTGCTTTCAATCTTGCATGCTGACTGATGTTATAGGCACTTAAATTCCGAGGCATTAGTAGCGGCTGTTAAGGCTCTCGAGGCATTGGCACATGAACGGACTGTTGCCAGGCTAAAACAGGATACAGATGATGATTTGTTGGAACCAACATTCGCGGGGGATCATAAGGTTCTTCCTTATGACCCTGCTTCTGTATTTTTACTCGAGATTATGGCGAGCATAGCTTGTCAAACTTATCAACATATTAGTGAACTATGGTGAGGAGGTCCATCGCTAACAATAAAGCCTAACTCAAATTATTAGGCCTGTCCTATTCGAGCATCTATCTGCCCTTCTTTCATCCCCTCTTCAATATAGTGTGCTTCTTGTTGAACGTGCGGTAGTTGTTCTACTTCGACTGTGTCGCATTCTGGCCCAACAGGTGTGCTGGCTTTTTCATCTGGATTTGCTCATACTTACAGTACAGAAACCAGTCATTATTGCGCGATCAAATCTATGTCTCGTTTGACCTGCTGATTGGGCTTCCAAGATCTGTAATGAATTCTGTAGCCGAACAAATTATTGGAGGCCTGCTCTCTATTGTTCAGGCGCACCCTGATGTCGTCCGGTTCGTCATATGCCGCGTGTGTTCTATCAACTATAACATTCCAACGATAGCTCTCAAACGGAGTGGAAGCTTGTATTTGCACTTATCCGTTCCACTACTGGGCATTCTGAAGCATCTCGATTATCGTTTGAATTGGTCACTAGCATCTGCCAGGGTTCCTCAGGATTTGCTATCAGCTTAGATAACATAGCAGGACTTATTACTGTTTTGGACGAATTTGCGTCAGCTGCTAGTGTGCCTGAGTTCCCTTCGGAACACCATCCCAAACGTCACTCGTCTGGTACAATCAAGTATGTGTCTAGGTACACCACCTATCTTACCACACTTCTTCTGATTCTATTGACAGCGTTGCATCTATCGAACGAGGGCAGAAGGCAATAGATATGCTGTTTGACCTGAAGAAGTACCTCTCCCCGTTATTCATGCATATACAGTCCTCGGATATGGAACGGCAACATGGTGAGTTCCAACATACCCTGAGCTTCACCATCAATAATACACCACTTCCTAGCCTGGAGACATTTCTCATTGCCTTTGCTGACCTCATTGAGCCGTCAATCTACCAATAGCTCCCGAGAAGTCCGCCACAATGCCATCAGCCAGTTACAGAAACTGCTACTGGGATCCTTCCTATTCTCAGATGAAGTGAAGGGTGAACAGATAGACGAGATATTCAATCGTGTCATCTTCCCATTGGTTGATGAACTGCTCAGACCCCAAGTGATCCAGCAAGATCCACAAGGAATGTCAGAAACTCGCTTAAGGTCATCCGCCTTACTTTGCAAGACATTTATGCATCTGGAAATTCGGGAGAGTCAATTGAATTCGGATATCCGTATTTTATGGATACAGATTTTAGATCTTCTGGATAGATTGATGAACACGGACAAGAAGGATCAGCTTGTGAGTATCAATTCCCACAACTCATCAGAATCCTTGAGCTCAGCCCTGTTCAGTATGAGGCAGTACCTGAGTCTTTGAAGAATATGATCCTTGTCATGCATGCATCAGGATTTTTGATCCCTCCACCCCAGCAGACTGAGCTCCAGCGTACATTATGGACAGCAACTCAAGAACGTATGGACCGATTCTTACCTGGATTCCTGTCTGAGATTGTTCCTGCTCCTTCCCAAGTACCAGAGGCATAGACTATGTACATATAACGCAGCCAACTAAACATGTTGTGATTCGCTATCAACTCATCAATTCCTCCATTACCTGAAGATCATTTTAGAGGTCCTGCAGCAAGTTTGTGTGTGAATAATCAAGTAGGATAAAGGTTGATATCTTCCCACCTGATACGAACTGTCATTCCGCCCAATGTGAGAGCCAGTGGTAACGTATAAACCAGTGTGGATATGAGCAAACCATTTCTTTGCCCCCAGCCTGACCAAGCACCTCCCAAATGCGAGGTTACCAGGAGTAAAGTGATCAAAAGATATCCAGAGACCCTATGAGAAATAATTTTGTTAAATTCATAATGTAAACACCGGATGCGACTAACCTGTGATACTTCCAAACAGCTTTTGCTTTAGAGCCACCCCAAAAAGTGATTCCTTTGAACCACACACTCCCAATTCCAATGCCAACTTGAATAAGTACCCATAGCATTGTTGCCAACCCAAGTTTCTGTCATATTTCTCTTAGCAAGCTTCGAGTTCCGCTGGAAATGATAAACTTCTTACCCCATGCAGGGTTTTGAAGTGGGACTTGCCAAAAATGGCCTTGTTGTAGCATACAGCTATTACAGTAAGATCACACATCTTTCTCAGCTGCTCAAGATAATTCAAAGATGGGATCTCCACCTGAGGTACCAAGGGCGATTAATGGAAGAGCAGCATAAAAGATTGCAGATTGGTGGCGGACAAGTCCTGCAGTCTTCGTCTTGAGTTGATTAGTCGGTTGTAAGGTCCTGGAAGACTGACAGTTGACAATTGAGGTCCAGTGTCTGTGCCAGAACAAACGTACATGATACCTAATTGTACACGCTCGAATAAGATCGTCTGCCAACTGTGATTCGGAGAAAAGAAGGATTCACCGTATACGATCAATAATGTAGAGAGGCTTTGTAGGGGAGGATGAAACGCGAACCATCCTGCATCGAATGGACCTCTGTACCAGACGATAAACCACGTAGCGAGGGTGACGAACTAAAGTGATCTGTGTTCAGTATCTGACTCTTCCGAGCGCAATAAATCTAAGGAGTAGTACAGAAAAAGAAGCCTGGCACAGAAAAACAAACAGGATTCAGACAAGAAGCAGGGTCAGAGAATGGAGGGACCGTTACTAAGGCTGTATTCAATCCAACGGTGTCCCATTTCCTGTGTTCGCTAGAGTACTCCTCTTCAACTTTCTTCACAATGGAGGACTGAATTTCCGTCTCATTGCAAGCTCTCGACTCGTTGGGCAACAAGAGCTCGTAGACTTCGGTATTGCTGGCGTCTGGCATAGAGGTGAATGATGGCCTGATCGCAGATAGCTAATTATGTTGAATGTAAATATGTGCTGAGTACTGAGTACTGTACTGTGTGCTATACAGTATTGTCAACTTTACGTAGGTAGGTTAGTAGGTTAGTATGTACTCTACTACATGCTGTATGTACATAGACTTGGTTTTTACACACATTCACATTTTCTCCGCTGCACCTCCAGGGTTATCTAGTTTTGGAAACTTCAGTACAGAACTTGTACCAGTATGCGGGACTCTGACTCTGAGTGAGTCCTGGCACACTGGTGACCAGTGGGAAATACCGCCGTGACCAACGTTCATAGGATGCAGTATTCAAGGGAACAGGGAACCGCGGCAACCTCGGTCAACCATTGCAATGCAGCCTTGACTGGTGGCTACACAAAATTGGGACATCCACAGACTTATGTAGTAGCTGAGTGCGGGTGGCAATGGAATAGCCTTCTGGTAATGACAATACTAACGTACTTTAGTAAATATTAAAATAGCAAAGGACAGAAAAATGGGCACAGAACAGTTGTAACTGGGGCTACAAATGGCACGCATACGTGTGTACATGCTAGTAGTCCAGTGAGCTAGCGCAGTGCAATTCCGGGTTCCCGTTCATTACATTATACGACTAGGCTGTCATGATCGCCGACGAGATCCCTGATTTTACACTCGAGTCAAGCCCGCCAATGTTAACTTCCACTTCATCAGACATCTTCACAATGCCTCTTTCCAAACTTTGCTCGGCCTCTCTGGCCTTTGCTGATTCAACGCGATGAGGAGGAGCATTAGCATCGCATATCAATTGTAGTAACAGGTATTTTACGTGATTCACATTTGATGAGTAGAGCAGATATCTACTAAACAGTACCGTACAGAGGCAAGCGTGAAACAGCAATGCAGGATGGTGAGTAAGTACTCCTTACACAAAAACGGAGGGGAAAAGTTAAGCAAAAAACAATATTCGTATACCCTGGATCATCCGTGTTCATCGTAAAGCAATAAATCCGTATAAATTCATTGATCGTCCAAGTTGGGCCAGAGGCCTTCCGACTTCCATGTGTCCACGATTTCCTTGATGTTCTCATGGTTCAGTTTGGGTTTCTGCAGTTTGTACCCAACGATGCGCTTGATCTTCGCATTGGAGGCCCCATAGACACGCTTGGAAAGGGCATAGTTGTCCATGTACGCTGAGACAGGCGTATATGTGATCGGAGGGTTGGATTTATTCAGCATTTCAACCCATACACTAACGTGCATTTCGTTGATTTCTTCTACATGATCCATTATCTGCGAAAAATTGGCTATGAGCATAAAATTGATCCGCAGATAGGAAACCAACCTTGAAAAGGGTGGTTTGTATGAGGTTGAAGAATTCAAATTCAGCGCCAAAGTAGGAGGTTATCATTTCATAGCCGTGGACCAAGGTGTTCTGAGTATCGTCGACCTAGGAAGATACGAGTAAGTCTGTGAAAATGCATCAGGGCGTGCATTACCTACAATGTTGAAGAGAGGAGCAATAATCTGAGCACTGGATCTAGGCATACCAGTAACTTCCAGTGCTTTAGCCGGGTCATTGTGAAAAGGAATATTTTCGCCTGCTCGAGCATTAGCCTCATTTCTTCCCAGTGGAGCTATCCACTGAGCACAGGCCCACAAAGCACCAGCGACATCTACAGCATGGACGACGTGCTCAGGGTGCTTGCCAGGTGACCATCTGCAGAGCTTGAGTGAGAGGCAGAAGACGGAAGACGGGAACGCTACTTACAAAGATTTCATTGGCTTCTTAGTATAAGCATACACAGAAGCTACGGCCAAGGCAGAAGGGACTGTGAAAGAGTTTTGATGGTCTTGATTAAGTCTGGTCAGTGCAAGTGAAATGGAGTCTGCTCACAGACCCCGAAATCGACGTGCGGACCATACACGAATCCTGCACGCACTACCACCAGGTTTAAACTGGAACAAAAATTCAACATAAAAAATGCCACCCCAAATGCATATCACTCACTCGGGTATCGCTCCTAGTATCCGCAACGCCTCGTGCCACCATCTACCTATCACACCTTGCGGTTTGATGTTAGTCTTTTCGTCGGGTAAGGGCGTAGATGATGTTTCGTAGTATGGGTGTTGCAGCCGTACATAGGCTTGAACCTGTCTTCGGGCAGCCTCAATACCCAGAAGTCGAGCCACATTGCAGGTCATGTTGATCTGGACCTAATAACCACATATCAAACCCAGGTATGGATACTAAGGAAATGCACCGAACAGACCTCCTCAGGGCGATCCTGGCGGACCTCTCCAGTAAGGTCAAATACATAACTGTAAGGGGTGCAGCCCGCCGGTGGGTCAAAAGTAGCTGGGATATTGCCTGGTATCGAGAATTAACAACGAGCTGAATGATTGCAAGCTTATCACCTTCAACGGTAAGATTGACTTGTCTGTACTCGACGCCTGGTTTCTGAAGGATAGCAGGAAATTCCGTCCCAATGTAGCTAATAAAGAGATATGGAGTGATCTATCTCACAACTTCAATGCAGGGCTCACGTCGTAGGTGGGCTGACAGAAAACTTGTCAACAATCCTCAAATGCTGACAGAGCTCAATTACTCTCAACGACTGAACGTACGAATGTTGCTCACCGAAACCAATGGTTCTCCGTCGATCGGGACAAGGAAGGACGCCAATGTTCGACTCACAGTATTGAGTCCTCCTGTGCGATGATAGCGGATTTGTATGATGTCGATAAGGAGATCGGAGCAGGAGGGAGGATAGACACACCGAATATAAGGACGGCTGGCTTGGTTGCCATATCCCAAGGGAAGAGGGAGAATATGAGATGCTAGGAAGATATTGTATATAGTGAATGAACTGATTTGATGATCATCTTAATCATCATCATCATCTCAACTGCTCAACCGTGTTCACACCTTCACACCCAAACACTTTCCATAACTCATCTACTTCCTTTTTCTTCACTTATCTAAACAATCTTTCAGATACTGGTATACAACAGAAAAGTCTTTCTTTCCATGCTCCGGTTCCTTATCAATCACATTCCTGTAGAGATCTTGGGCACGTTCACCCAATGGAATAGGACTCTCATACTTGGTTGCCAGATCAATGGCCAATCCCATATCCTAGTGGTACATCAGTACATGAAACAGATGAACTAAGACACATTCTACCAACTTTGAGCATAAGTGATGAAGCGAAACCACCCTCATAATCACGTTCACAAGGAGGGAACTTGCCGGGCAAAGCAGATGGAACTGGATTGTTGACTGACATTGACCATGAAGCCCCGGTGGATGTCGAAATCACTGACGCCAGGATAGCGGGTTCCAGTCCTAATTTTTGGCCAAGGAGCTATCAGGAATTTTCAGGGGTTTCAAAATCGCAACTCCAAGGTACTTCACATACCATGGCTTCAGAAGCCACAATCTGCTGCACACCAAGGATAAGATTATTGCATATCTTCGCCCCCAGACCTGCTCCCGTTGAACCGCAATGAATGACTCTCTGCCCCATTTTCGACAGAATTGGAAATGCAGAGTCAAAACCCTGCTTAGTTCCTCCCACAAGAAAGGTAAGACTAGCGGCCTTTGCTCCGGCAACGCCTGATACAAGCAACTATCAAACATGACATCGTTGAATGCCTTGAAGTGTACGTACCTCCCGACACAGGTGCGTCCACCATTCGCCCACCAGCTTGATGAACTTGATCACTAATGTCCCGTGCCACCTCCACATCGAGAGTTGTTGAGTCGATACACAAAGTCTCGCCTTTGAGGTCGTGCAAAGCAGAAATAATTCCGCCATGTTCTGTATATACCGAACGGACCTGGGGTGATGAAGGCAGCATGGTGATCACAGTGCTTGAGGCCCTAACAGCTCTGTTTACGAAGAAATGTCAGCTGACATGCATGGTGGTCTGGGTCAACAGCGACAGCGACAGACTCTTCTGGAGTTTGGACAACATCAATCGATTTCACTGCTGGAAATTTACGAATGAATTCGGCTTTGAAAATTTCAGCAGTTGCTGGAAGAGCATCGCATACATAGAAAGAATAGTCGCTGGATTGCTGTAGAATGACCTTAGAGAATAAATTGTTTGCCATCTCAAAGCCCATGCGTCCTAAGCAGCGTGGTATTTACAATGGAAGTTAACGAAGGAGCGGATACGAGAATACCTAAGCCAATAAAACTGATGCTCTTGACCCTCTGAGTGCCAGGATACGCAGATGTGGAAAGCAGTCGCGACACTGCTTGCAAGTTGCGAGGCATTACGGTTGGGAGTAAATCTTAAAGAATTCGAAACTAGTTGTTTTACTATCCAGGGCTTATATAAGCACACCAATTATTGTACTTCATATCTATCTCAGACTCCAACATGTTTGCTGCTGCTACCTCATTTTTCGCGCGAACTGCAATCTCTCAGTCTTATCATATAGGCCAGGGCTCCGGTAGCAGATCATCTACTCCAGCTCCTTCCAATGTCGCTTCTTCGTCTTCTTCACTGCCTCAGCTAACACTTCATCCTAACATTCACGTCGGCCTTTGGAAAGTTCATTCTGCTGTCCACAAGGTCACCAACAAGCGAGTTTCTGTATGGACCTTTGACAAGAGAGCTGGAGAATTAGAACGCTTGGGGCCTGTGGCAAAAGACAGAGTTATTGAAGTGCTCAAGTCAGAGGTAGTCGACTCATGTGGTGTATCACGTAGATATTCATCCATTGAGCGTGTTTTGCATCCAGGCCTCTGCCTTAGGGAGACTACGACATCCTTGCCTTCTTGGTACGACAACGAGCTAGTTTATATGATCTTAGCGCTGATTCAAACCCAAGAAATGGTGGAACCACTCGAAGAAACCAGGAATGAACTCATCTTCGCCACAGAGCCAGTACTGTCTTCTTTGGAGTCATCAATACCTGGTTCATCTAGAAACCCGTTAGTCGAGCTGGATGAAATTGAGGTATGGATGTTCAAACTTGCCAAAATCGATAATGTCGAATGGACACGATCTACCTATATTCACAGATAAGGAAAGGCGTTATGCAGATATGCAAAGGGCTCTCGTTTATCCATTCCTCCGCACAACTTATTCATAGTAACATCTGTCCGGACAGCATCATCATTAACGGCGCCGTATGTTCCAGGTCTGTCTCTTTGTCAATTGGCCTATAACGCTCCTTTAGGGAGATTGGAAGATATCTGGCCTTGGCTTGACGATTCCTCTGTTGGGCCCCGGAGGTAATCCGACTCACTGGGAATTCCCCACCTTTGATAGTCATATTCCCGCGTATGTCCAACGATCGTTTGACTACATAGGTGTGATAATGTTATAATCATCATTCTTATCAGCGTCCAACTCATCATCCCTGCAGCTCCTGAGTACGCACTGGATGAAGTTCTTATGACAGGGTCAGATATGTATTCTCTTGGGTGCATGATCTATGCTGTACATTCCAAAGGAAGCCCACCTTTTAGGAATCATGGCAATCTTAGTTCACTGCGAGAGCATGCCGGGACATATGTGCCGGGCATGAATAGCTGGGATTCTGATTTGCAATGTTCGTACTCATTTGGACTGACATGGAAGGAAATACCAAGCAATCTTTAGCATTGCTCCGCTCCTTGATAACACGGACCGCAACAAACAGACCATCGCCGACGGCACTGAATTCTCACCCCTTCTTCTCCTCCCTGGCCATTTCAACTCTGAACTTCCTGGATCGGTATGTCCCATGTCCAATGCTTATGATGCTAACCTCAGCTCATTGATATGCTAAGGTCAAACTTTACCACAAAGACGAGGGAGGAGAAAGTGTCCTTTATGAAAGGATTGACTGGCGTACTGGAGAAGTTCTCAGAACGACTCCGGACGAGGAAAATACTTCCTTCATTACTAGAAGAGGTCTGATATCTAATACCTGCATGTATAACGCACTCACTCTACCCAGATGAAGGATTCAAGCCTATTGCCGTATATCCTGCCCAATGTCTTTGTGATTTCCAAGTTTCTGGACTCGGCAGAATTTGCATCACAAGTTCTCCCAAGCCTCAAGCCTCTGTTTGCGATCAAGGAGCCCCCCCAGAATATACTCACTTTATTAGACAATCTTGGTATGTTGCAGAACAAGACTGACAAAGCCGTGTTTCGTGAACGTAAGTACTTCAGGTGTCAGGAAGCCAAGAATAGATGCTAAGCAAGCACTCATCCAATTAACACAGAGGTATTGCCCTTAGTTTATCATGCTCTCGCGTCAGAGCATGCAGTAGTGCAAGAGCGTGGGCTCAAGGCGATTCCATCGCTGTGTGAAACCGTCGACTATGCAGAGGTACAAGGCCCTATGTTTTACAATGTTGCTGTAATAAGTCCATTCCCGGTCTGTTGAACATTTTCTCCGATTAACTGTCTTGTCATTAGTGTATCTTCCAGCAGACTAAACTTTTAAACGTGAAAGTGGCAACGCTGGTCACTTTTCTAGCCTTAGTGAAGACCCTTGATCAGGTAGGCTATTACCACCTATCACTTACGATCTCATTCAAGTTTTGCCAGGCAATTTTGACTCAGAAGATGGTGCCAATATTGTCAAAAATACGGACGAAAGAACCAGCTGTCATGGTATGATTTCTTCATTTCCACTCGCGCTCTACATAGTTTGATCCAAATCTATGCAGATGGCGACGCTTGAAGTCCAAGAGGCAATGGGTTTCAAAGTTGACCGAGAAGCTGTCGCGACCCTTGTTTTGCCACAACTTTGGGCAATGTCAATTGGTCCACGTGTGTTTTTGCTTCCTAGGACTCGCAATATCACTGAATTTCTACAGTACTCAATTTAGAGCAGTTCGAGCGGTTTATGCACGTTATTCAAAAGTTGGGAGCTCGTGTGCACAAAGAGCGTGAGTCATGATTCTGCTTTCAGTCTTGGGCACTGAGTTGCAACCGCTTTCTTAAAGACAATCAGTTCTTGCGCGATAGTCAACGCATTGAGGACCGTTCTACTTTTCCAAGTCGCGGCATCTCGTCCTCCATGGCCCATGATGCTGATTTCCAGAGTTTAGTTGCCAGTGCCAATGAAAGTACGACTAAAGCGGTATTGAATGGATCTGCACCCTGGGATGATGATGCCTGGGAAGCCATTCTAGGGAGTGATAATGTATGCTCTCACCCAACTTCCAAGTCCCTGCTTTATAATTTGGCCTCAATCCTAGGTTGCTTCAATGCCCAACTCTCCAGTACCAGGTCTCCAGCCATCACTCGTATATTCCCCAATGAAACTTAGTGCCCAAACTCAATCACCCCCTTCATCCTTCAGTGTTGCGGTCACAACCTTACCACCTTCATATGTACCTGCCACAATGTCATCTCCACAAATGACAACTTCTGGATTACCGAACTCCAGTGCAACACTCTGCCCTCCAGCTCGTAACTCAATGCAACCCAGGAGCCCAAGTCAAATGAGCAGTGAGGTGTCAGTGCCCACGATGAGCAACATCTTGACACCGTTGAAACCTCAAAATTCACAGAATCCTGTAACCAAACCCAACAATTGGGATGATTTTGACCCATTAGCTTAATCATTTCTATGTAGCTTATGCAAAATATTACTGTTGGCTATCACTTACTGGGCCAGACCACCTTAGCAGGCCACCTGCAATATCTCCTTGAGATTACCATTGTTTGGCTTTGTTTGGAACTCAAAATGTAGGTATTTAGCC
>CEMT01388669.1:0-18728 GCA_900068985.1 Pterula multifida | reverse complement strand
TTGTGCTCAGCTGTTACTCATTATTTACCAATCCATAAGCATAATTTATTAATGCCAGATCAAAAAGCAGCCCCCTAAATGATGGCTGACAGTATGCATTTGTCTACTCAAAATTATTTTTCAACTTGCACTCCCTGGACTGCTGGCACAGGGTTGGCACCCATGATTGTGTCTATGGTAGGATGACAACGATCTTCATTCAGATCCACGCAGGGGACACTGTCAGGATTTATTGGAAGATTCAGTAGGCTTTTGAAGATGACAGAAGCCCCGATCTTCGAGAATATCGCATTTCCCTCTTTGCAGGAGGGGTCGAGGATGCCTAGGAGATAACATTATTTATGAACTCAAGATAGTTGCCCAACTCACACTCTACGCATCCCTCACGGCAAAGGCACTGATCGACACTCTTATGGGCATCGCGTAGGATGTGATCAACTAAAGTAACGGTCATAGGTGGAAACAACGACACAGTTGGGTTTTTTGCACACTCACCATGATCAAATGCCTTCGCTGCTACTCCTTGGCCCACATCAACTAGATCGTAGAAAATCAACCTAAAACAGGGTTCAAGCTATGCCGATTAGTGTACCAGGTACATTAGACAAACCTTGCTGGTCGCTCTCTTGATGATAAGGTTGCCTTGAACTCTTTCTCGGGTACTTTGCACTCTGTCCGCAAGTCATTCCTGAGGGCGATTTTGTTGAGGAATGCATGCTCTGCAGAGTGGATAGCTTCGGCTGGCATTATGTTCTTGCTGCGAAGAAGTTCCAAGACGGTGTCAGGTATGTCCATCCAAAGCCCGGTCGTCTCTCGTTGCCATGGTTCGTTATCAATATCAACTATATCAATGATACGACCAGCGCGAATTTTATAATATCCTAAACAGAAGCATCAAAGCAAATAGGCGATCCACGTTACTAAAACACAACTAACCATAGACTTTAGTGAATAGGTCTATTCCTGTAACAATTCTCTTTGTGCTGTAATGCTAATAGTTCATGTCGACTTACTGCCATAATGAGCTCGACAAAAAGAGTCTCTTATTTCCCTGATCCGCTGTGTCTGAATGGGGTCAACATTGCTGCATTGGCAATCAGTTGAGTAATCTATAGCCTTGAGGTAACGCACGTGAAGTCCCTGAAGAAAGAGAAGTGACTGGAGGTAGAAGTGATTGGATAGAATTCATACAGACCTCGGCTCAGTGACCCAATCGACGTCGATTTGGAATACATTTGCAATTCTGGAGTCATGGAAAATTTCCTTTACCTGCGCTCCTCTTAAAGGTTGTCCGTCAATTCTATAAGGGAGGTACTCACGATGTAAGTTATTCCTTGATGTATAAACTGGCAAGTCCTCGTGAGTACGTCAATCTTGAACTAAGGGCACTGGTTGCTCACTACACCGCCTTCATACACTTCAAACAGAGCCCTAGTCACTTCAACTTCTTCTAATACTGTCGCATCTGGGCTCGATGTTACGTTGACAATAAAATACTTATCATCTCTTGCTCCACCTGAAAATCGTCAGAAAAAAGCTGAATAAATAAGTCTACTTGGACTTACGAATGGAAATATATTTCGCTGGGTATGGAAGGAACTTGGGATGGGTATGATACCTTACGCTCAAATCAGGAATAGAAATACATATTGAGAAACTAAGTACCACTCGTCATCGTCCTTCCGGAGTCGCTGTTCAAGGATTTCTACCGTCAAAGGACCAAAATAACTCTCGTCTGTCTTTCTAAGGGGCATTTCGTGACCAGCACATTGAAGATGCCCTGGAACACAGATCCTGTCAGTATTACATATTTGAAGCACCAGGATAGACCGACCTTCCAGGATGATTCTATTATCCAAGTCAATTTCAATACTTTCTTGAAAGGTATCGAATAATTCGTGTGAGTTCTCAATATAATGCTGATCGATGGGCAAATTTTGAGTGATAAGGACTGCCAGAGAGTCTTTGAGTTGTCGTCCAGCACGGCCTGCTTGCTGGCGCTAGATGAAGGACAGGGATAGATTAGATATACAAATTTTACAATAAGACTGAGCCGTACAAAGCTTGCCACAGTAAATGGAAACCCTAACATTATCACAGCGTCCAAGGTACCTATATCTACACCAAGTTCCAATGCATTGGTTGCCTTGCCGCCAGTATAAGAAAAAAATAATCCGAGGCAAAGAAAATATACGCACCACTATTCCGAGCAAATGTCCAGAAAAGGCTTCAGCTTCAATCCGCCTTCGATCCTGGGCAGAGATTGGTAGCTGAGATATTGATGAGATCAAATGTATCGTACCGTGTTAGAATATCCTGTGATGAACATAGTCTATTAGTTTAAGTTAGATGAAAGTAACAAGTGATAAGCCTGGTACCTCCTCGGTATGCCATCGTTCTTTCAAGTATATCAAAACGACCATCACTACTCAGCTCAGCTCTTAGATTCCTCATGGCCTAACAGACGGTTGACAACAACGCGAAATATTAACAATTTGCTCTCCCTAGAGTGAAGAGCTCACTAGTTCGCACATCCTTCGAAACTAATGAAAATATACACATGAAACAGGCGAGCAGCGCCTCAAAAAAAAACTTGCCTTGCAGAACAAGATGGTTCTTATTCCCCTACTCATCAGAAATCTCATGAGGCGAGTGGCTTCAGTCAGCGGTCGACATGAGAATTGATCATGATACAAAATTTCCCTTGGTATCGGATCCCAGATGATGAAATCTTTCTTTCCTGACGGTGATCCATCTTCTGTAATCTCAACGACGTTCTAAACGCAACCGTCACAGTGCCTGCATCAGTGATATGCAGTGTTAGCTCACCTCAATGCCGAAAATACGCTTCATATGGCTCAACGGCTCTGCTATCGTAGCACTGCAAGAGATAAAACACGTCCTATGATCTATGTATACTGAGTACTGTGACCACACTCATAGGTTAAGACGGCTTACTGCCAACTGCATTACAGATGCGACGAAACCTTCTGATTATTTGGGCAACATGACTACCAGATATACCAGCGTAATAGTGAAGCTCATCGACCACAAATAATTTCAGATTCTTCATGAATCTATCAGGGGGAGGTGATCAAATGCAATAGTCTGTAGAAAGAAAATCCCTCACCTTCTCCAGAGTTCTTCATGAGGAAGAATTGCAGCATGAAGCATATCCTGCATGCCATCAGCAGTGGTAGTTTTTAAATTGGAAGGTCTTACAAAGTTGGTGAAGATGACGGAGGCAGTCTCGCGAATGGCTAGGATGGATGTCAGCAGAAAGGACGGCACTACGGATATAATTCGCACTCTGTCTAGCTTCTGAGGGCGTATCACCGTCGTAAGTGGCAACCTTATAGTCTTTAATTGTAGGAATATTCTTCTAATAGAGGGCAACTAACAATATGGTTTCCTAGTCCTGGACAAGAATAAAGTAAGTTTTCAAGAGCAGTCTTTTGATCCTGAGCTAAAGCCTATTGGATGAAATTGAGTACAGGAACAACTGAATTTTATCTCCCAACCTTTGTGGGATAAATAAAAATGGCAGTTGAATGCCTATCCTGCTCTAGAAATCTCAAGGTGGGCACCTGCAAGAGGCGAGTTAACGGTATTCAGAGTGCACTGGAGGACTACGGCTACTACACACCTGGTATATGATGCTTTTCCCCGAGGCAGTGCTAGTAGAGACAATAACACTCTTGCCCCTTGAAATAGCATTGATAGCATTGGCTTGGTGACTATAGAGCTGGTTTATGTTACGAGAAATCTTAAGAGCTTGCTCGATAGCCTCAGAAGGTGGTGGGTCAAGCTCCGCTAGAAATATTGAGCAGAGACAATCGGCGCAGGTTGGGTCACTTACCGAACTGTGCCGATTCAGAATTTATTGTACGGTGAACTCTGATTTGCTCCTTGTACCAGCCCTGAAGTTTGACTTGTTCCAGCACTTCGTCAATAGAAGGGCGGGTTGCTTGGTCTGGGACAGCTTTTGCCCTTTCATGATCGACTAAATCTAAAGGAGGATTGGGCACCTTCTCAGCACCGAGTGACTTAAGCAGAGTAATTGCGTCATCTGGAGAACCGCATGTCGTTATCAGCCTAGCCAAAATAAACTTGGTCAGACAGTGCGTTGGCACAGAAAATTCACTGACACAGCCACTGCTGTACAGAAGCTCTTGTTCCGTTTTTTGACAAGGTTTTGGGTGGCGAGAAGACCAAGGGTTCTAACAATAATAGATCAGGGATTGAAGACATCCAACAGCAGGCATATGAGCAAACCGAGATTTTATGCCCTGTTGAGTGCTGTCAACCATGTCAAGTACAAGAACATGCTCTTTAGAATGAGTAACATTCGGCCATGGGCTCTGGGAGTACTCTGAGTAATCATATGGGTTTTGACGGGCAACTTGTGGCCCTTGTAGCTCATGGGCCCTTGGCTCGCGCTGGGAGACATAGGCAAATCGAACCATGTCAGGAAGCAATGCTCTAAAAAAATTCAACGTGGCACTACCAATAGACAACACCAGAACTGACTTCAGCTCTGCGACTTGGGTCAGCTCAAGAGGCCTGCCTTCAATTCAGTTGGGATGCCAGACTCAGATTTAAATTCCGCTTAGACCTCTTCAACAGTGATTCTACAGAAGAGCGTATCCCATCAAATGTAATCGCAAGCTGGTTTCTTGAAGAGCAGAACGCAAGGACAGTGTTCAATGCCTGAAACCATTGTATGAATCCCAGTATAAATAACGAAGGATCGCTCACTTTAAATGTCTATGCAGTAATACAACTAGTCAGACGAAATAGGCACAGTTAGCAGCTGAGTCAAACGAACTACCTGGAATAACTGGCCAAGCCTCAGACAATGCAAATATGCTGAGTTGGGAGGTCTCACGATATGAAAGTACTGTGGCCAGGGCTGCGAGTCTGACTGGTTGTTGCTGTTCTCCTTCCCTTTGTTTCTCTCTGCTGAGTCTGGTGCTTCTCGAGTCCGTTTGACCCTGGAAGGCTGACCAGAGTAAAATGGTGTTGAAGATCGCTTCATGCTTGCCTGTTCATGTAACTTAGTTTGAACTCTGAGCTGTTGATCAAATCACGAGCTGCGAATTGCAGTCATGTGTTAAAATTCATTTCTCGCACAAAGCCCTTTATCGGACAGGTACAGTATTTTGGCATGGTTGCTTGCCAGTATCGCTCTGCCTCACTGCAAACAGCCCAGTTCGAAACAACCCGAACTTAAATAATAACGTTGAAGGTCATGTAATAGCTGACAGCAGAGGCAGAGTGAGGCAGACATCGGCGAGAGCTGACACACTACCAAACTCAAGCTCCGACGCTACCAATAACCAGGTTAGTGGTGGGGATTCTGGTCACGAAGGTTCAACGTTCAACGTTCAAACCTTCACTTCTCACTTCTGTTTTCATTGGGCTGTTATCAGACTTTTGTCCGGTCCTTTATGTATACTAGCACCCCTCTAAGAATATCAAGATAAATAAATAAAGGCAGGTGGTCAAAAAGTGCCCCTGAATGTTGTGCTGGTCGGTCTGGTCCTGTAAATGGTACTCTACAGGCATACAGTGTTTAACACATTATTCAACTACGTACATACAAGTATACGAACACACTGAAGCAGTGCTTAATACCAGTGCAAGACTGCAGAAGCAAAACAGGTATGGATCAGGATAGGTAAGCCATTTTCAACACAATCATCAAAAGTCTGAGACATCATCGAATCGGTCTCCAAGATTACCCTCTAAGAGGAAGAAGTCCTTTTGCAGGAGAATCTCTATTTGAAGGAGACAAGTGCGCCACTGCTATCAATACCGCCGCCTTGGACTACGAGAACGATGACGACGGTCACTGCATAAATTTGTGTTAACTTCAATCGTATGAAGCGGGGGAAAATGTTTACTCATATCGCGAATGTCTTTCATGACCACGATCCCGGTGATCTTCCCGATAGGAACGATGATCACGACCATCAGGAATGGCACGTGCGCCGCTGGTGGAACCACCACTGGGTGTGATTGAGGGTGCTGTAATCTTACGCTGCTCACGCTCCTCTCGAAACTTCTTCAGCATGTTGCGCAGCTCATGATAACCCAGGTGCATCTAAAGACCTAACTGTCATTGACAGACAACTATAGGATATGTGAAGACGCAAACCTTGCCCCCGAAGTGGTCTGCTAGGCGGCGATCTGAATCAAGAACAGAGAGATATGCTCCGCAGACATCGCAGACTCGAAGTTTCTGGTGTCCTGATGCTCCCGAAGTGTCAGTGAGTTGTTGGAGCTCACGCTATGTTACACCATCATTGATAACTGCAAGTACTTGGAACTTGAGCCTAGTGCTTACCTCCTTGTCCACTTTCTCACTCTTCAACGCTTCAATAGCCGCCATCTCCTTCATGGACTCATCCACTTTTCCTTGCTCACCTTTGAGACGAACACGATTCAGTGGCGAATAAAATAGTTGGAAGCGAACATACCCAAAGATTCTATCTTCTCTGTCCCACCCTGGATAGCAAGTTCTATTTCAGCAATTTCTCTCATCTATATTAATCTTCGTTAAATCACGCTGCGTTAAGCGGAACAAAGTCTATACACACCAGGTTGGTTGTCTTTGCATTCTCTTCAGGTGTCTTCTCAAGCCTTCGATGAGCCGCTCTTATTCTCCGGTCACACTCATCCACAAAGGAAAAGATATTCGCTTCGTATTCCATCTGAAATTTATTGAAGATGGAATTGTTAGGATCAGCCTCTTTAGCAGCAAGGAAGTCTGTCTTCAGACGCTCAGTGTGGGATTTCGGGCAGGCTCCCAAATCCATTTTCTGTATTTAACGATCAGCATGGGATAAAGTTAGACAGTTCATTGACGTACGGTGTTTGTAAAAAGTGTGTGAGGACATGTTCCGCACAGGAAGTTTCTGCAAACTTTCTCGTCAGTCCAGACGAGATTAGCATTAGCAATTCCCATCGCCTCTGGCCCCATCATTTGCTGAGGTGAATTAAGTCTAAAGCTGACGAGCAAAACAGGACGAGGAACATACTTCGAGCAGCTTACGCTGCATTTCCGCTAGTCTGCCCATGTTTGAGCTGGGCGTCGAATGAAAAGGAATATCTACGCCACGTGCCCGTGAAACTTGAAGCTTGCTCTACTCACTCAAATGATCTCTTTTTCCGGCTACTCTTATTTCAGATCTCGTTTACTGCTCTCAGTTCTTAGTGGGAAACCTATCAAGATTGAAAAAATCCGGCATGATGATAAAGACCCAGGTCTACGAGGTGCACTTCCATTGCTCTTGACCAAGTTTGGCCTTCTTATCCCACCAAGACTTTGAAATCAGTCTACTCCGCCTTTTAGAAAAAATAACCAACGGAACTACGATAGAAATTTCCGTCACGGGTACTCATGCATTATGTCCTTAACTTCGAATTGGACTGATGGCTTCTAGGAACTGCTGTTCTATTGAAACCCGGCATAATATCTGGTGGAACCATCTCTCATGACTGTCCTCTCTCTCGTTCTGTTGGCTATTTCCTTGAACCCCTCATTCAATTAGCACCATTTGCAAAGAAACCTGTGCACATCATACTTCGTGGTATCACCACAGACGGCTCTGATCTTTCAGTTAAATCAGGCCCTCCCATTTCCTGCTCCTTACTCACTTTTTACTGTTGCTCCAGGCGGATATTCTGAGGACTGTCACCCTTCCTCACCTACAGCTGTTTGGTATCTCTGATGGGCTTGAGCTTCGGGTGGGTCTCTATGATTAATACCGGGATCTTCTAATATTTAAACAACAAATTCCAAGATAAAAAAACGTGGCTCTGCTCCTGGAGGGGGTGGAGAAATCGAGTTTCTTTGCCCCGTTGTAAAGCAGCTCAAGATCATTAATTTTGTTGAGCCAGGGAAGATAAGTAGAATACGAGGCATCGCGTAGGTCATCACGTTGCCTTAGGGTGTCCCGTTTTCTCATACTTGCACAGACATAGCGTACGGGTTAGTCCCCAGTTTTCAAACAGAATGATCGAAGCATCACGCTCTGTTCTCAACCGATATATACCGGACATATATCTTTACTCCGATGTCTATAAAGGGGATGAGAGCGGAAAGTGGGTGTCTGTCAGCCAATCTGGGTGCTCGCGATGGCCTGAAATCTGTTACAAGTTCTCCAGGTTATGCACTAACCCTGGTAGCCGAATCATCAACCTCGGCCATTTATTGCTCAGAAGCCATTTCTCAGCCAGGTGGAGCGCCAGAAGATGTTGCATTATATGCAACACGCACTCTTCTATCTCGAATTGAGAAAGGTGGCTGTATTGACTGTAGCCAGCAGACTCTTGTTCTGCTTATGATGATGTTAGGCAGTGAGGATGTTGGGCGCGTCGTCATGTCGGAACCTAGCAAACGAACGTAAGCCTCAGTGACTCGAATCATATAACCTCTGATTGTTTATTAGTATCCAGTTCCTTCGTGATGCCAAAGAGTTCTTTGGGACCGTTTTCAAAATATCACCGGTATCAGCTGGCTCAGAGCTTCTTCTGTATTCGTGTTACGGTACAGGTTATACAAATACCAATAGAACTCTTGCTTGAAGCCCCATACGCAGCACTGTGCTCTCTGCCAAACATGTTGCCAGTCCACCGGCATTGTGCAATAGGATCCGTGTGGTTGATCGTTGGGTAACTTAACAGCTCCTAGTCATCACCAATTGGAACTTCCTCTTCCAGGTATTTGATTAGCCGTACGCGAATTTCGGTGGCATCGTCACCCCGTAGAACATCAGACAAGAATTCAGCCTGGACCTGCATCTGAACCTGTTGACGAGATCAGCTGATAGAATCCAAACGGATTAGACATGGTACCATCTCCAATGCACCGCGAATGACACCACACAGCATATTACTAAACCAAAGACCTCCTTCCAATGCATCCTCAGGCAGCTCGACAAATTCCGCTAAGGGATTTTCATCCAAAGTCAGGACGAAAGATGGACCGATGGAAAGCTGACTCGAGTTCATTTTTACGCCCGGTGATGATGGTGCAATTGGTGCAGTTGGTGCAGCATGTGTCACTTGAGGAACTATGTTCAGGAATGATTTAAACCCAACCTGTGTGTGTGAATAGTGTGTATAGCAACGGAATGGGTAGCAGAAATAGTACCTTTGCGATCACCTCACCCACTTCGCGAAAATCAGAACATCGTCCTAAGCTGCTCTTAGCAAGGAAGTCCTCGATTAGACGCGTCCCAATATTATGGCCCATCTTCTCGAGCTGTTTGTTAACCTCCTCATAGTCTTCGTAGTCCTGAATCAGCTGCACCACTAATGCGCCATACGTAAGGGTGAACAACTCGGCGTTCTACTCCAGAGATAATTAGCATATTTCGGGGCTGTTTATGGTGAAAAATTGTACAATTTTCTCTGAACGAGTCTTCCAGAGTTCTTCGCCGATAGATTTGTATTGCTTGTTGCTTGTGGCCATGGAAGATGATAACAAGATGGTGCGTGATTTGATAGGTAAGTATAGATTTATCATTTCTTCAAGTTCAACGGTCTCTGTGCCACGTTCCACCATCATGTCCCGACCAGAATTACAAGCGCCTCCAGAGATTGTATAGTTTCTACTCCTTGAATGTTTTTAGTGATTGACTTTAGGCCACAGTATTATGGCGACAGTGAAGCTAAAAAATATACCCAGAAGTATGCTTCATACCTGACCTTGGATCCATTCACTCATTCGACCTTGAAGCAATCGGATTCAACAGATCCAAGCCGATATGACTCACAGAGCGTTAGAGCTTCTTAATTTACCGGAGGGACTGCCTGCATTTTTACTCGATATTGGTTGCGGTTCTGGCCTGTCAGGCGAAATATTAGATGAGGAGGGTTATATGTGGGCAGGTGTCGACATTTCTCCAAGCATGCTTGGTAATTATTTATTAATTTTATATTTCAGTTTGAAAATCTGACAACCTCCCTAAGAGATTGCCCTAGAACGTGAAGTAGGGGGGGATCTATTTCTACAAGACATAGGTCAGGGGTTTGGGTTCCGTCCTGGCAGCTTCGATGGTGCCATTAGGTGAAGTCATCCTCTTAGCAAATGCAGGAAGTATTCATGGATTGTTCACTAGTATATCCGTCTTGCAATGGCTACTCAATGCCGAGACATCACACCACACATCGTCTCCACCTCATCGACTGGCTCGTTTCTTCACTACCTTACACTCCACTCTCAAAAATCCCTCTCGGGCTGTCCTACAATTCTATCCTTCCTCTGATGATCAGATCCAGCTAATCACGTCTCTCGCCCAGAAAGCAGGTTTTGGTGGTGGTATTGTTGTAGATTACCCGAACTCAAGAAAAGCCAAAAAGGTGTTCTTGTGCCTATTCATTGGTAGCACAGGTGGGCAACAGGTGCCTCAAGGCTTGGTGGATAATACCAACGATCGCCGTGTACAGTTTGAGCAGCGAAGAGAGAGGGAATCGAAGAGATGGCAAGCAGGCAGATCTAAGAGTATACGAGACAAAAATTGGGTGCTGAAGAAGAAAGAGGTACTATTCCCAAGTGTCGCATGGACATCATATGCTCACCCATTGTTTTCAGCTATATCGCCAGCGAGGTAAGGAGGGGGTACCTCGAGATTCCAAATACACTGCTCGTAAAAGGAAACCAAATTTTTGAAGAAGTCGATCTATGGATCACGAGCAGAGAATCCAAGGAGAGCTCTGCAGCTCATGATTGCATCTACTGAATTGTTCTGTATAAACAGACCCTGTAAACGAGCCATGCTCACACGCCTTCCCTCCTGGATGCTGCTTTGCAGTAGCATGAATAATTCATTTGCTTGGTCTGAAAGAGTCTTCGAGTGACCATCATCGCTGTAGAATTGCATATAAAGCTTCTGTGCTTGAGCTGGACTGGCATCGCCCATAAGGGCTTCGAGATCGACTCTTCCTGGACGTATTAGAGCAGGATCCAGCTTGTCTAGATGGTTTGTTGTCATGAATATTATGCGCTCTTCACCGGATGCAACACCATCCAGAGCATTTAGGAAACCAGAGAATGTTACCGAAGATTGGTATCTGGCACTGAATGAGAATCATAATATGAAAATAATGCATCACCTACCCATCTTCGGAGGTTTGCACTCGTTTATTGAATGCGGCATCAACATCCTCGATCAGTATGAAACTTCGTTCTGGTGCATTTGAAAGAAGATGATTCAGTTTGTCATCAGTTAGGCCACGTTCGGATAGGTTGAGTACACATATATCATAAGCAAGAGAGCCCGCCAACGCTTGGATGAATGAGGTTTTCCCTGAACCTGGAGGTCCATGTAATAGGTAGCCTCGTCTGTATGGTATGCCTTAAAGGTCCGTTTAGAAATCTGCCAATACACAGAAAGATAAAAAGAGGCAAACCTCTATCTGCATACCATTGTCTCCTTTCCAAGAACGAACGAATATCTTGTTCTACTCTTTCAGAAAGGCCTTCCTCCAGAACGACGCTTTTCAGAGGTCGTTTTCGTCGAGGAAGGCCGAACGGCTGCCATTGTGTACCCCAGGCAGTGTAGATGACCAGTTTGCCTTCTTGAGCACGCATGGCAAGATCTCTGGCTTCAGAAAGTAGGAGAGGGAATAAGACCCTGTCTCGAGAGAGGGTGGTGAGGGTAACAGTTTCCCATGGTATACCAGAGACAGCTTGTGTTGACCGTGTCTCTCGCTCTCGCTTCATCTTGGCGCGGACAAGTTGCCTGAGTCAGTGAAACAATAAATGTAAAAAATACGTACTTGAATCCAAGCGCCTCTGTATTTAAACCAATGTGTACCAGGCCCAGCTACCAAACGGAAGATAGCAGATGAACTACCGTTCTTCCTCTGCTCAATATCAGTCTCAACACTGAGCTGGTGACTGCGTGTCAATGTGTTCCTTTGGAGAGCGGCATGCTGGTTCTGGTGAGCCAACCAAGGTAAAAACCATCGATAGGATTGGTCCTTGTTATTGAGCTCAAGAGTCACTAGTACACGTCGTTGAAGGACTGTTGAGCCAAGCATGGCAGCTTGACGTAAGAAAGTCAAGCCAACCCCAACTCCCTGTAATTTTTTACTTCACAGTGAGCGATTCCATATAAAACCATGATAGTAGAAGTAAACCATGAGGCCAAAACCGGCTTGAAAATATGGGCTGTAGGAAAGTGTAAGCAGTCTAAGGAATCGAATCCGATATAAAATAAAAGACAGACTTTTCATTGAAAAAGTCAAAAACAAAAGACTTTTCAGGGCTTGACTGCGTCAAAAGCTCTACTGGAACTGGGCTCGATTCCATCGCGGTAAGGTACAGTACTCAATCCGTGGCATTGCTCATGTGACCATCACTGTAGACTTCCAGAACTTGCCCGGACCGGCCACGGCTCAATGCCATTCGATCATCTGCATCACTGATATTTTTCCACTGGGATAAGCCACCAGCTCCTCGATTAATACAGCCCCTCGTTCCCGTCGGACTGCTATGGACAGGGCTGCTCTTCAGGCGAGTATCCAAGCTAACATACCTCCAAACTATCGGATCGCTGCTGAGCTAAGGCAAGATTGCTCCCAAAATCTTTCAATATCCTAACTAAACTTGCTCAGAACTTGCTGAGCAGCCACCAGCTCATGGATCTCAAAGAGATACTCGAAGCTCAAATTACCAACCTCGCCTGCTACATAAAACACCAGGTTTTGCTCTCGGCATAAGCTACTCTGGATGACATAAGCAGCTGCTGGTTGTCTGCTATCATGCATGTCACTCTCAGCTCCTCGTGCTTCAAGAGGAAATTCCTCGCGCGCCCTTCCCACCTTACTTGCATGCAGAGGCTACCAGGTTGATTTTAAGGTATTCCAACGTCGAGGCCTAGGTAGTTCGAGGACTGGTTGTCGTACTGCCCCACCATTTCTTGGCATGAATCTCGCCTACTATTCCCAGATGCGCTCCTACCACCTGGGCACAGAACATTTGAATTTATTATATATATACTGAGCGTCGTTTATCATGTTGCTGCTAGAACTGCAATTGTGTAAGTGATGGTACCTGTCGTCACCGCTCATATCAGCTCCCAGAGTTGAACGTTGAACGTTAGATAGTGACCCGTTCATTTTAATGTAATTGATGGGCACATCCCCCGCGTTACTTAAGGTGCAGAAACCTTGCAGCGTAATGATGGAAGCAAACTACATGAGCGTAAGTATACAATAGCAATAAGGCAAAGCTCCATCCACGTAATTTTATGATCATGATCAATATCTTAATAACTCGTTCTGTGGGTATCATGAAGATGCATATAGTTTAATAACGCCATCTGCTCCAGCACTCGCCATGAACGGTAACGATGGGTGTATTTCCACGTCGAGAACACCCTCTCGTGCTTTCTCGCGATGAGCTGTAAGTTCCTGAACGCAGGCACGAGAGCCCAGGAGATCCCAGAAACGGATAGAACAATCATGGCTACCTGATACCAGAGAGAAGCCAGAGGGGTCGATTGACAAAGAGGTTACACCGTCAAGATGAGCAGGCATAGAGTGAGTACATTGCCCTATAATCAAACGTTGAACTCCTCAAGGATAATCCAAGCTGTGGAGGCAACGCACCAGTGGTAATGTCAAAAATACGGATGTATTTATCTTCATGTGCCGTGACCAGTAATGACATGGTTGGATGAGAGACAATGCGGTTGATCTGGGTAGCTGGTGTATCGTCTAGACGGTTCACGGACGGTTAAGAACAGAGCTAACATGGTAAGTTGGAAATGCATACCGTAACTCGTGTCACTTTGAAGCCTGGAGACTTCTTTGCCAGATTCTACGTCAAAGATTTTGACAACCGCATTTTGGTACGCCACCGCCACCTTCTTCAGATCCGTCTTCAACGCTTCAACGGCAGTGGCTCCGGGAGCATTGGCATCTTCACGAAGGTCATCTTGAACTTCTACTCCAGACCAGCCCCAAGTCAATCTGAGAGAACCACCACCAGAAGGGCCACTGACATCCCATACTTTGACAGAACCTTCTGCGCCACAGCTGATCAGCGTACTCTCATCTCTGACTAGGGCCAAGTCCCAAACGGCATCGGTGTGTCCCACGAGTTCGCCTCGTGAACGGGTTTCGTCGTAGGGCGCATATGTTGTATGAGAAAGTGGCGGTAGAGCCCAAACACGAATAGACGAGTCTAATGAGGCAGAGTACAGAAGCTGTTTGGATGGGGAGTGTATGAGACGTGTGATGGCGGCGGAGTGTCCTCGAAGTGTTAACTGTGGCTCAACCTCGGTAGTTGTTCTAGAGCTAGATGTTTGAGAAGGTCATTAGTTAGCAAAATAGACAAAATGGGCAACCTACGATGATGATGCCAGTCCACTAACATCCATGCGCCAGATCTTAACTGTGCAATCATCACCGCCAGTAGCCAAGCACATTTCTGTTGGATGGAAAGCCAGTGCTCGAACAGCGTCGAGGTGACTATGAGCTCGGTTAGATGAGAGCAGTGGAATTTGCTGCAGAGGTACCAACTTTCTAAGCGTTCGCTTTGTCTTCCAGACTTTTGAACCTTCAGCATCATCCACCAAGGTCGATGATTCATCGTCGTCCGTGTCTGTTTCGTCTTCTCTCCCATCCTCGTCATCTCTTCGCCGCTCCCATGCACTTGCACCAACATTCCCTGAACCCTCTAGTCTGGCCTGTTCGGATGCCTCATGCGCCTGCCTTAACCGTTCCATAGTGATCTCGTCAGCTCGGAAAATGGCAGTTGTGGGCTTGGATTCTGGATCTCCAGGGTCATTGTCTTTCTCTGGTTGTGGGTTTTGCACGGATGACTGTTGCTGACCAAGCGTAGATGAAGATGAGGCAGCCTGTTGAGGAAGCATGGATCCGCCTAGAGGATTACTGCGCTCCAATGTCCCCATATTTGAGCCAGCAGGGGCAGACGAAGGACCGGAGACAAGATTCATTCCGTTTAGTAAGGGAAAGTCTTTGCCCGCTTCTGGCATAACTTTGCGTGGCCTGCCATTGTAAGCTATGTGTTCGAATGATGGGACATTGGGTAATGAGAGAGGGATTGGTGCATTATTGAGGAGAGGACGGTTTGGCAGAGGATTCATTGCCTGGGGCGATGTGAGATATGAAATTTCTTGGATGCACCTGTGACATCGTAGCAAGAGGTTATATATGGTCAAGGAGGAGGAAAGTATGAATCACTGACTGCTTTAAGTAGTCTCGACTCCGTGCTCGGCTCTTTGGATCACGACCAGGGGGAGGCTTGCCCAACCCAGCAGCACCGCTACTGCTCCCTGGGCCAACCCAGTTGGTGCCAGCCCATGAAGCCGGGCGACCTGCAGGTGCGGACGATTGGGTACCATTGGGCATTCTCGCCTCAGATGGTAAAGGTGAATCTCATAGAAAGAAATTCAATCAGGTTCGTGAGTCTCTGGACCAGCCGACCAGACGTACCATCGCTCCTAGGAGAGCTTCCGCTGCTGTCTGCCTTGTGACTGTGGCTGTCGTCCTTCTGAGATGAGGCCTGGATGGATGCCAGTTTCGAAGGAGGCACGGATTGGGCCAAGGGTTGAACCAACTGCTTAGAGCTACACAAGAACGCTGAGACGTCATCCCTGGCCACAACACGCGAGGGTACTGACCGCTCCATTCGAAGAGCATATTCGAGCATTTTGATTCGACGCATGAGGTCGAGTTTTACATTTTCGAACGATCTGCGTTCTCCTTCAAGTAAAGCAATCCGTGCCTTGAGATAGATAACTAAGTCACGAAGAAAAGCCGAGCAGAAAAAAGTTAGTCACCCTCATCTCTGCTCTCTCTATTTCCCATTCATTTCTATCACGTTCGTATTTTCGCCATTCTGTCTGTAGAAAATGCAATACGCTGGACAGTGTGAAGTCTTGACCATTAAGCGGAGGAGGTTGTTGTTGGGGTGGGGGTAGTGTGTTCTGGCCCCCTTGAGGTATTGGGTTCTGGCCACCCTGACCATTCTGTTGTTGTAAATTCTGCTGCTGCTGGTTACCTTGTATGATAGAACCCAACATAGGAGATCCTGTGGGCGGTGTAGGAAAAGAAAAGCACTGGTTCGAGTAAGAGGCGAGCGTCGTCGAAAGAAATATCGCAGTGTTGTCACGACTTGTGAGAGTCGCGTGGCCCTGGCCAACTGGCTGAAGTGGCTGCACAGCGTCGATCATTCCTCAATTGCAGTACATATTCCTCAGTTATATGGATACTCTACCATTGCCAATCTGTCAGTCTCGTTGCCCATAAGTCTACAATTCCGCGCCTAACAGGAGAAATTTCTTGCAAGGCGGTTGTAACGATCTGGTTTTGTAAGATTATTGAATCATCCAATGGTTGGAAATATATCATGCATCATGAAAGGTGTAAATATTCGACAACTAATTACAGGTCGAAACGTTGATCTGGTATTTCGTACGAACAGATTCACCACTCTCTTTGTGCACATTTATTTCTTGCCTGACCTAGCGAGACGGTCAGAATCCAGATAGACATCGTGGACTGGGATTGCGTACTTTTTTATACCACCACCAGGTGCACCTCCTGCGTACAAATACACAATCAATGATCGTACATGGTCATAAAGCAGGGCTTAGTCCTAACCTTTCGATGCTGAGGGACAGCGATGAGTTAGTGTAACCCCTCAATTGACGATCTCGTACCTTTATCTTTTGCTACTTTCAGGGCGGCATCCTCAGCTTTTTTCTTTTCCTTGAATGCAATTGCATCTTCATCGTCCTCCTTCCTTTCCTTCTTTGCGGCCTTTTCAAACAACATCCATGAGTAAAAAGGACTGGTTTTAGTCCAGACAATATTAGAACCTTGAGTGGCTTTAGCTTCCCTCCTTGTCTGCCGGACATGGCTTTAGTCCACAAGATTACGATAGGGTGCAAGATCTTGCCTGATCAGAATGATCACGAATTCGACCAATCATTATTAGATAATTATATAGGGTCGATGTAGCCCAATGAATTTATGTACATAAATCATACAACGACCTGTTTCTGGGCTTTCACAGCGATACTGAAAATGCCTAGTACCTCAAAGTGCAGGTACGCTTACTCCCCGAATCGTTGCATCCTCCGGCATATTACATATTGGTAACTCCTGCACTGGTATCTTCAGCAGTTTAAAACGAGCGGCTTGCTCCTCCACTGCATCATCCAAAACCTCTTTCTCCAAAGCAGCCAATTCACTGGCCAACTTATCGTCATCCACAATATTATCTCCTGTATTATAGATGGCATCATGAATCTCTTGAGCGTCTGCTTTGGCTTCTTCCAAAGCATCCATTGTTTGATCAATCTTATCTCTTTCCAAGGATGGGTGTGCGAGCAGAGCGCGGAGGGTTGCAGTCGAGGACTCATAATTCCTCATAATCTGAAAAAATGTAAATGACAGTATCAGAATGGTAAATATAAGAGCACACTTCGACATCGCATGTTGCATTCTCAATCTGGATCATCATGGATTGTAGAGTTTGTAATGATCGTACTCGTTTGCCCAAAGTGTCCTCGTGTAACCTTTTGAGCTGTAATGAGCTTAGTGCCATTTCTTTATTTTTTTGCTTGAGAGCAACCATCGCCTTCTGAGTGCATCTAGAAACAAAATCGGAATGTTGCTCTCAGAGGTGAAGAAAAGCTTACTCCTCTATCTTACGCTGAATCCCTTGGATCTGCGCTTCAAGGCGCTCTGAGCCTGATTTCAGTTCCAGAATACCACAGTCAACAACTGTGACACGCCTCGTCTCGTCATTCAGGTCCTGAGCGACAAATTTAATAACCTTCACACAAAGATAGAGGTCAGACAATGTGCAGTGTATGGTGGGATACTCACATCACCCTCCTTGATGAGAACTTTCCTGTCTCTCTCAAGGTACTTAAGTAGAATCTGCGAATCAGACTCGCTCATCATGGAATCACACTCACTCCCGAGGACTGCCTTCGCGAATGTCTTTCTGAACCCGTTAGAGTCATAAAGCGTATCTGCTGCGCCGATCGATTTCTCATTTTGTAATTTCATGATCGCATCCGCCGCTCTTTCTACAAGCTCAACCACCACATACTTCCCATGCCATGCCTTGTTATTCCGCACAAGCGTGTCGGCATTATCTTCGACCATCCCCAACTGCTCCAAGGTCCACCAAAGAGGCTTGCGGACAAGGTATGATGCGATTCGCGTTGGGAGCCATCCCGGATAATATATAGAGTTAGACGAAGAAAGGAAGACATGCTGCGAGATTAGTGATTTGGAGGCTTGCAATTCAGTCTGTACTGATCGAGTGTTGGAAGGAGTCTTGGATAGAAGAGGAAGCCTTGACTCACAACTATGGCCCCTAGAGCAAGAGGCTTGCCTACTTGAGGAATATTCAAGCTTTCTATTAATTCCTGACTAGCATGGAGAAGAAGGCCATGCTGTGACTTGCAGCGATCCGAGGCAACGAGTTCAAGGATTGATTGTCTCCACCATTCAATGTTTGATGTATACAGAGTTGGATTAGAGTGTTTCTGACGAGTAAAGTCAGCGTACAAGGATTGTAGTCGAGATCGAGAGACATTGGAAAATGTTGGAAGGTCAGAAAATGACTCAAACATGGGCATGGTGACCGTGTAACTTATAAGTCCTGTGGACCAGGTGACCAATACCTTGACACAAGTCACCTCAGAAATAGACTAAAATAATGT